>NW_019104523.1:1303111-1337263 GCF_001995035.1 Momordica charantia
AAAAAAAAAAAAAGTTGCTTTTAAAAGTGTAAAACCAAACATAAAAATATATGTTATTAAATAATATTAATAGAATACTTTATAATTAAAATACTTTTATTTAAAGAAACTTATTTTAGAAGTATGGTCAAACGCAACTTACATGAATTCTAGTAATTCTGAATTTTCTACGTTCACATCAACCAAATTAAAATTTACGATCTTTAGTAACATTTCAATTTCTGGTTTCTTGTCCTTGTTCTTTTTTTCTTCTTGAAATTAAGAAAAAACATAATTATTATTTCTTACTTTTTGGATCATTTCTTATTTCTTAATTTAATATGAAAATATATTTTTCAAATTAAATATTAGAAAATTCATGTTATATTTGATATTTGTCATGCATTTTATAAATAAAAATGATAAAATAATACTTATCCACATGTTTTAAAAAATAATTGAAAATAATAACTAGAAACAAGAAATTTAATATCGTTGTTCCCAAAATTTATATTGAAACAGTTACCAAATATTTATATATTTCTCAAAAACTAGAAATAAAAAACAAGGTTCTTTTCCCCGCTATCCGAATTTGCAATAATATATCTCTCTAACAAAATTTGATAATAATTGATTGTATACAATCTGTTAAGGACAACGGTAGACTTCAAGGAATATCCTTGAGATCAAGCAATGACCTCTTGTGTATGTACAGGTATGGAGACAGTACGCGATGATTGTTTCTCATATATTCCATGCATCATTTACAAAAAGTTTCATCATTGAAAATTATTAAGYTACCTTTTTCTTTTTAATAGAAGAGTAAAGTCGAATAACCTTTTTAATTATTTTACTTTTACTTATTTATTTATTTATAGAAGCAATTAATTCTCGACCATTTATTAAAAGGTAGGTAGAATTAGAAATAATGCTGCTTAATTGAATTAAATATAGTACAATAAGTGGGAGGTTTCGTACTAACAACCTCATAGTTTGAGATATATGTTAATATCGTTGAGTTAAGCTTATGTTAGCATTGAATTAAATACTTGATAATAGTAATATAAAATGAATTATATAATATTGTTCGTTTTGGACGTAATCCTCACGACTTTACTTTTGATTTCACCTAAAAGAACTCATACTAATGATGATAATTATCCTCATCTATATACCATGAATCATTCTTCCCCTCGAACAAAGTACCACAAAGCCTCTCTTCAACTAGTCACTCATCCGTCTATTCTCGGACTGGAGCGAGAGCTTGCTCTTATCCAAGGCTCCAGACACACTCGGATAGAGCATATCCACGAATCACACTATGACTACATCTTCTGAGACTCACCACTTATTTGTTCGACACTCGAGGATTCATCGACATAACTAGGTTTAGACCATGACTCTTATACCACTTGTTAACAACAACATACCAGGAACTTCAAGTATCTCCACAATAATATGATATTATCTATTTTGGGTATAACCTTCACGGTTTTGCTTTTGATTTTACTTAAAAGGTCTCGTACCAATAGAGATAATTATTCTTATTTATATACCATTAATCATGCTCTTTTCTAACTAATGTGAGACTTTGTTTGTATTCTTCTTACAAATTCACGACCCAAAAATTTGGCAGTCGGGCAAAGTAACCTCTATTTTATTCATATTATCATCTTCATGATAGGGATAAGAATCTTTGACTTTGGGCTCAACGAGCTACATACGTGGCCTTATTTTCTTTAAATGATTAGGTTATCCATTAAAAATTAAAAATTCAAAGTATATGACCTTTATGACGTTAAAAATTAGAAGCTTCTATCACGTGTTGCATTCTTTGACTTCTTTACCTCTACTACTTTTGTATTTGTTTTGTGTCTAATCTCTTGTAAATGATGTGTGGCAGAATAGCGTAAGCTAATTAGATGAGGTAAAAGGGGTAAGATTAAAAAAAAATTATGGTAAAAAATACATAAGCTAATTAGATGAGATAAAAGGGGTCAGATTAAAAAAATTTATAGTAAAAAATACATATTTGGTAAGTTTAGAGTTGGTGCTTATTTATTTATTTATTTTTTTAGAAAAATTTTTGACAATATACCATTCATTCAAAAGTACGTGAGAAACATATCAATTGAATTATTTCTTCTTTGATATTGTACGGACTATCTTCTTTTAATCATAATTATAAAAATAGGTCGATTTATATGACTAAGATGAAGCGTCTATTACTTCTTTCAAACCATATATATATCACATGATAGAGGTAATTACATTGCACAAGAACATCATTCTACTATTTGAGGAGTACTAATATATTCTAAAGTCATAATGCCGATAAAGAGATAYTGAAAGTATATATCAAACAGGCAATACCAAAAAAATGTTGAAAATAGGTTAAAAGATTTGGGAAATTTTAATTGGTAGCTTATTTTGTTTTAAAATATATCAATTATTTATTTTTTTTAAAAGTAATTTGTAATTTTTAAAAGTAATTTGTAATTGTAAAAGTAAGTGTATTTTGCACGAGTTTCTGTATAAATGATTTATCTAATATAAATATCTATGTTTTTATTTGATGTGTTAGTTCATTAATTAATTAAGATATTGATTAACTATAATTATACATTATATGTATAATGATTTATGGTAATCACTGATATACTTATATTTCAATTTTTCTTTTATCACTTCTACCTATACAATTACCATCTTGATTTTTTAACCTAAAAGAAATTCTTTTCCATTTATGCATAGTATTTATTGTCTTTTTGGTCTAATTATTACCGATAATTTTAAAACTTATTTTTATTTTTATTTTTAATTTATGCATTATCATTGTAGGTATTTTCTAATAAATTATGGTATCGATATATATTTTTTCTTCTCTATAAATAATCAAAATTTCAATATTGGATTGTTTTTATTTTATATAATTTTTTAATTTGAATTTTAATGAAGTCGACAATTAACAAGTACATTTAACATATATAAAAGGAAACCAATTTTTTTGGTGGATTCCACTAAATTTAAATAAATAAAAAAGTGTTTAATCTTAATTTTTTAATGTAAAAACAATTTGTGGAAAATGACAGAAAATATGCTATATATTGCTAACTAAATAAAAATGAAAAACTAGATATTAATGGAGCAATAGATTGAAATACTTGGTAGATACTACCTTATTATTAATTTAAGTGCATTCATTATATGTATGTATATACATTATACATACATATAATTTATACATGTTAAGTCGTGCAATTTCCTAACCGATCTTAGGAATTTCAACCACCGTATCTTCAATATTCACAACAACAAAAACTCGTCCGGTGTTTATATTTAAAATTCTTGCACTCCCTGCTAGGATCTTTTGAATTTTGACATTAGGATTCTCTTTTTCTATGATTGGAGCCGCCACCTAAAAGTTTGTAAAGACAAGCTCTGACCATTGCAGTTTCCCTATTTTAAAATATATTCATGTTAGTTTTTGATAATGAAAATAAATTACCTATTATATTATACATATTGACGAAACACTTCTTAACACAAATTCATCATCCTAAATACATTTTTATATCGTGCATTAATAAAACATACAAAAATAAAAAAATCAATAAATACGTACCCCTACGATAATGTCTACCCTACAAAATTAAGGAATTTTTTCTCCTTTTTTAGACTCATATTGCTTTCAAATAAGTATTACAACTAATTAATAATGAATTTGGCATAACTTTTGAAATAATGAGAAATTCTTAGAGATTATGCAAGCATCATATTAAACCTACAATATAACCTTAATCTATACAAACGATTCAACTTTGGTTACTCTTCAAAAGCATTTTAAAAATAAAAATAAAACTATTTAAAAAAATATTTAATAAACTAAAACTAAGTGATAGAATTGAGCATATATACCACTGCACTCCATCTTGAAGCCTTGTTTGCTATGAATTCTTCTTTGTCCTTTTGGTTTGGTTTTGATTGGTAATGTTTATGAGGCTCAAAATTATGGCACATTTTAAATTTCCAACCAAATTATGTGGCAAATTTAATTTTCCAACCACCTTTTTTTTTTTCAAATTATTTAGGCTCTAAATTGTCACGTTTATAAAATGGAGATGGAAGTTGATATTTTGCGGAGCTGTCATTTATTAAAAATAAAGGTAAAATACACGTTTAGACGAGTCAATTTTGATTTTTGTATCTATTTGGTCCTTGAAATTTTAAAATAGACATTTTTGTCCTCCACGTTTGGTTTTAAATAGTCTCTGAATTAAGTTGACAACTCATGAAAACAGGACTGGTATCGATGAGTTAAGAAATTTTAAATGATGCAATATTTATTAATTTTATATTATGTGCAAGCTTTTAAATGTCGATGTTGATGTAAATGTAGAGGTTTCAATTTCATTCGATATCGATAGATATTTCTGAAAATGTTTTACTTACAAAAATAATTTTTTTCAAAAAAATATTTAAATTAACAAATTAGCATTTAACCATTTCTAACTAAATTTAAAAGATTAATATTAATATTAGTTATGCCTATATTAATGATATTTTATTGACATTTTTACATTTTACGGATTTTTTTATTTTTTATTTTTTGCAATACTACTAAAATGTCAATTATTAGATATTCAATATATGAATTAAATTTACTTAATCCATCAGCTTAAGCTTTTGGGTTAAGTGGTGGTATATTCATCTTTAACATGGTATCAGAGTGGGAGGCCGTCCTTTGTTCGAATCTCTGCATCGTTGTTTCCTCCTCAGTTTACCCAACCGATCATGACCATGTGGCTATTTTTGTTTCGCTCTTATCCTCTTTGTTACTCTTCGGGCAACTGCTACCACTCCTATTCTTTCTCTTCCTTATCTACTAGACTCATTTCAAAGGCTACAAAATCCAACATGTTTTCTACCCTTTAAATTTGGAATCTTAGACCTGGATAAGTGTCGTAGGTTTACTTTTTGTTAATCTTTTTTATTGTTTGAAGAATCACTTCAACAAATACACTGTGTGTGTTTTTTTAAGGAATTTTATGAATAGTAGCTCGGCATCAAAAAAAATTTCGTTTCTTTTTAGTCAAAGATTAGTGTCTTAACCAGATGAGTTATATCATATATTAAGAGGTCATGAGTTCGAATCTCCACTCCTACATATTGTATTAAAAAAATTACAAAAAATTTTATGTCTGAGATATTTACTTCAACTAGTTGAACTAAGTTCTGACTAATTAAAGGATAGTCGAGAAGATACATAAATCTAGTGTCGTTCTTTTTTTCGAGTGGAGTAAATATCAATGGGCCATGTTACAATTACGTGTTGCACTCTACAATTTCTTTAGCTTGAGGTTTGTACCTTTTTGGTGCCTACGAATTGTGAATCACGTGGCTCGAGGAGAGTAGATGATCAATTAGATTTATCAATGGACAACTAGAGGAATAGCTATATTAAATAGTTTAATTTGAAAAATGACCAAAAGAATCAGATATCAAGAAAATGGCTAAAGAACCGTTAGAGTTGAACTACAAAAATCAAAAGGGGGTTGGGCCAAAAACTTCAAGGTATTGGTCACCATTTAAAATTATATTAAGGACTAATTTTAAATAAAAAAATCAAATTAATGCTAGACGTCTTTCTTATGGCCGTCATGACATTAGTTAATTGGATCAACTTATACGGAGATTGAGCTCAAACCCATTAAGTTCGTAGCTCATATAAGACCCATAAATTCTATAAACAGAGATAGTCATCTCTCATTTGGAACATTAGGTGACATTCACAACGATTTATAAGAATTGGAGATCCAGAGTCAATCAGAGCATTCAAAATTAACTATAATTATATAATCACTGCTATATTTATATTTGAAATATTATTTGCAATTAGTTGTTTGAATCGAGGATTGTATACAGAACATAAAAGGAAACCTTTTTTCCCTTTTTTGGTGGATTCCACTAAATTAAAATTTTTCTAATAAAAAAATTGTTTAAACTTAATTTTTTAAAATAAAAGCAATTTGTGGAAGAATACCAGAAAATATGCTATTGCTGACTGAATAAAAAATGAAACACTAGATAGTATTGGAGCAATTGATTTAAATAGTTGGTAGATATACTACCTTATTATTAATTTAAGTGCAATTATATGTATGCATATACATTATACAAACATATAACTTGTACATATAAAGTGATGCAATTCTCTAACCGACTTTAGGAATTTCAACCACCGTATCTTCAATATTCACATCCACCCAAACTCGTCCCGGGTTTATATTTAAAATTCTTGGACTCCCTGCTAGGATCTTTTCTGCTTTCACATTAGGATTCTCTTTTTCTATGATCGAAGCAGCTACAGAGAATTTGGTAGCGACAAGTTCTGGCCATTGCATTTTTCCTATTTAATTTTGAAAAATATTCATACATTACCTAGGATCTAATTAAACGTATTCACGAAATATTTCTTAACACAAATTCATCATAAATACATTCTTAAACAGAACTCTAATATAAGATGAAAAACAAGAAATCAATAAATTCCCCTATGATAGTCTACACTAGAAAATTAAGAAACTTTTTTCCTTTTTCTAAATTGATAGGCTGTCAAATACATATTACAACTCATTAGTAATGAATTTGGTATAATTTTAAAATGGTAAAAATTTCTTTTAATTCATTAAAAGTATCTTTTCAAATACATTAAATTAGTACGATAGAGAAAACTTAGGACTTGTTTGATAACTTTCTCCTTTCTTATTCCTTGTTTCTAATTTTTTTAAGGACTAGAAACAAGAATATATTGAGTAATCATTTATCTTGCTTAATTTCTTAAAAAAAAAAAAGATAGAAACAAAAATTGTTCGATAATTATTTTCTAATTTTTATGTTAATATTTGTAGTTTTATTAGTACAACTAACCTTAACCTTTACGAATCATTCAACTTTGATTTTTCGAAAGTATTTTAAAAGTAAAAATAATAATAATAACTATTTAAAAAGCAATATTTAATAAACTAAAACAAAGTGATAGAATTGAGCATATACCATGTGGGAACTCCATCTTGAAACCTTGTTTGCTATGAAAATTACTTGCTCTCTCTTCTTTGTCCTTTTGGTTTGGTTTTGATTGGTAATGGGTGTGGCATTTATAGCCATTTTATGAAGCTCAAAATTAATTTTAAAACTTCCAACCAACCCTCAAATTTAATTTTTCAATCAACTTTCTTTTTTTTTTCAAATTAATTAGGCTCTAAATGGTCAAGTTTATCATAAAATGGAGATGCAAGTTGATATTTTGGGGAGCTGCTTTTGCGGCCATTTATTAAAAAATAAAGACCGACTATTGAAGTTTGAATTTAGTATCTATTTGATTTTTAAAATTTTAAAATTAGGTACTTTGGTCCTTGAATTTTGGTTCTAGATAGTCTATGAGTTAAATTGATGACTAATGAAAGAATTACATGATAATTGAGAAATTTTAAGTGGATGTGACAATATTTATCAAGTTTATATTATATGAAAATTTTTAAATAATGTTGATGTCGAATGTATGTAGATGTTTTAATTTCATTGAATGTCTTCGATATTGATGCATATTTTTGTAAGTCGTATACTTACGACGAAATATTTAAATTAACAAATTAGCATTTAACTCTTTCTAAATAAATTTAAAATGATTAATATTAATTTTGTTTATATTAGTGATATTTTTACATTTTATTGATTTTTTGTTAGACTATAAAAATATCAATTTACCTTTCGTGTTAATGTTGAACTCATCGAAATGTCGATAGGGAAATTTAATATCTTGATCCTCTCCGGTAAAAAATAGGTGTCTTAATGTCCCGATACATAAAATTAGAATTTTGGGAATAGACGAAAATTGAACCCACACCCACCCCCTTAGAGAGGGTGGAACACATACCAAGCAAAAAAGACAAGCAATATTTATTTTACAATGATGACATGTAATATATATTACATCATTTAACTTCATTCGAAACTCATCCCAGATCATAGAAACTTGTCCGTTAACTAAAGGTTCCGGACAAATTTCATAATAAATTCGTTTGAGTTTTATATGAATCTTAGGCGAGTTTCGACTGAATCCCTAACGAGTTTGCATGAATCTCGAGTAAGATTTATGAATTTCGGATATTTACAAACTGAACTTGTCCGAGTTTATTGTTGGAGCCTATTTGCTCGAGTTTTCATACCGTCAATGAAAATATTTGAGATAAGAAGTGAAAGCTCAAACCCTACCCAACAACAAATATCCAAAATACAACCCATTTTATCGCCAGAGAACCAAAAATTGAACAACTACAACCAATGGAAATACTTTGAGATAAGAAGTGAAAACCAAAAGCATACTAACATTTCACTTTCAGATTCAGATTTCCGAGGAATTTGAGAAATCCCATTCGCGCGGTTTGAAAATCATTTTGTTTTTTATTTTTAGTTTTTGGTTTTTTAATTTTCCAAAAATAGGATTTTTGATAATCAATTCAATTTTCTGTGTTTTTGTTTTTCAAACGAGTATTTTGAAATTTCATGTAAATTTCCAAAAAGAAAAAAAAAATAATTTTCAAAAAGTAAGCTTTTGCTTTTCAAAATCTGATTTTTTTTCTTCTAATATTTTTTTTTTCTTTCTCATATTTATCTCTAAAAAATTATTTCTCGCTCTAAAACTTTTTTATTTCTAAATTTCTCTCTCTAAAAATTTAATATTTTTCTTAAATTTTTTCTCTCTAAAATTTCATCTTTTATAACTTTTCTTTCTGTTCGTAATCTATTTTTTCTTGTGAAAAACTATATTTTATTTTCTCGTTCAATTTTCTTTTACGGTAACTTTTTTTTAACTATTTTTTTTTCAAAATCATTTTATTTATCTCTCTAAAATTTATCTTCCAAAGTTTATTTACACCTCTCCGTCCCCGTCCTTTGTCCCCGATTTCATTTTTTAAATAATTAATATGTATTTATTACACTTTTTTATATTTAAATTCTAAAAATAATTAAAAACAATTATAAAACCGATAATTTTCTCGAGAACATCTCTCGGACCCAAGAACGTGGAAACGGAGACTAAAAATTTTCACGAGCACGAGAATAGGGAGAGCATTCTCACTCGCACCCACACCATTGTCATCTCTACTCTATATAAAGTTTTTATTTTAAATTTTATAACTTTTTAAAAACAAAAAACTAAAAATGGTTACCAAACATGTTTTGGTTTTCTGTTTTTTAAAAACAAAAAACAAAAAATGCTTAACAAACATATATGATTTTTGTTTTTTAAAAACAGAAAATCAAAAATCAAAAATTTAAAAAAAAAAACAAAAAACAAAAAATTAAAATGGTTATCAAACGAACCCTAAATAATCCCATGGATAAGAAAAATGAGTTCTCCCATTTCAGGTCATTTGAACAAAACCTAAACATTTTTTAGGTCAAATTGGTCAATTTTCTTATGTAATCTTTAACCGACCCTAGGAATTTTAACAACCTTATCTTCAAAATTGACATCAACCAAAACTCGGTTACAATCGAAATTTAAAATTCTGGTGAGCTTTGGCATTAGGATTCTCATTTTCTACGATGGCAGTAGCAGCAAAGTGTGTAAAACCAAGTTCTTGCCAATCAGCTTTTCCTATTTAAAAATAGATTTCGTTGTTAAAATTGCTAATAAAAATCCCCTACAATATAATCCAATTAAACTTAGTCATGGCAATAAATACATGAAACATGGAAAACGTTTACGAATCACAGGAAAGCAATGCGACTTGGAAGCCGGGATGAAGATAAATACCTGGAGGACACTCAGACATGTTGAAGGCTGGGTTTTGGTATGGACTTGCAGACTAATTTTGATTTGAGTTTGGATATTATTGGCTTGGATGTGCCATTTTATAGCCATTTGCGAGCTTCAAAATTGTGCCAAATTTGACAGACGATCTTTCGGAAACTTGGAACCGGCCGGCGATTATTCCAAGTTTTCGTTATGGACAAAGTAATTTATATATTTTTATATCATCTACACCTCTTCAGCATCTTTGATTTTGGAGAGCTGTTTCCGTTTTTTAAATAAGTGAAATTGTTTGGAGTTTTCGACAGTTTTGGATGATTTTGACTTTTCCAGTGAAACCACTTTCTAGATGTTACACGTCAAAAAAATATCAAAACAACTCATTCCCTCTTACTCAACCTTAGCCCCTTTGGACCAATGAACCACCTATAATGGTTAAAGGCCCTTAGGTCTCTTAGTCATATTGATTTAAAGATTTCGAGTTTGAATCTTCTAATAAGTTTAATACCAAAAGCCCTTGATGTCGCTTGAGTCTAGATCTTGGAGTGGGTACGAATGTCAATAGGGGAGCAAACCTATGTGGCTCTGCCTCCAATCTAGCTTCTTCTTTTCAAATTTCATGGTTTCCATTTCCCCACACAATTCTTCTTCTTCTTCGTTAGAGCCCCAAGAGGTTACCTTTGACTGCATAATAAAGCATTAACAAGTGTAAGAAGACCTATTTCGTAAGTCATTAAATCAAGTACAATGTATGAGCATATGCAAAAGAAAGCTTCAATTACTTGAAATGGAATTTTTTTTGCAAGAATTGCTTTATTATGTGCAGAATGTAATTGCTTGCTGTAATCTAACATTTACATATTGTTTGTTTTCTTTCAAGTTCAGAAGAGTAATTTAACATGTATCAAAAGCATAAAATTCTATGTTCAACCTCTTGTCGTTTCCTCGAATTGGTAATTAATCTCCAAACCCACAGGTATTAAGCTTTTTAACATAAAATTTGGAGGCTCAGTGGTAATCTAACATCAACTAATCTTTTATCTCGAATGAGGGATTGTCTGTGTATGTACTGTGAGGATTGGATCTTTACATTCAATAATTTTCAGTTGGGTTGTTATTCCCGAAAGGTATGCATACTTCTAGCAATTTTCTACCTCAATATATTCAAATATATGGCCACTCTACGTGGATCCTTAATATGTCCCATTTGACTCTTGGTTGGATTCCATTTCTGGACTGTCATGAGATTTCAAATTTCAAATCAATTGTCAAGAAAAGGAGTAGTCATTGTTAGGAAGATAAAAATTTCATAATAACATGCTATAATTTATGCTGTGAGAGAAGAATTTGAACACGTATACCTTAAAAACGTGGGCATTACAATTGAGCGGAAACCTAACGGATTAATTGAAGCTCAACCAATCATAAAAATCTCACAACCACCATGAACAAAAGGAAAACTCAACAAGATCCAAATAATTCAAACTAAATAAAAGAGATAATTATGGAAAAAGAACCATCAAGTGAATGTGATTAGGAAGCTCCCGTTGGTGTTAAAAAGACAAGAGTTCAAACATAATGTCAGAATTTCAAAAAGTAAAAGAGTTAAAAAAAAATATTATGACCTTTCCACCTATAAAAAATGCCATAAATAATCTGCAAATGTTTAAAAAAATTATGACCTTTTCTGACAGATAAAAATTGTCATAAATTATGAAAAGTTTGTAGAATTCTGTATTTTTAAGTTAAAATCATGTCTTCACCATTTTGTGACAATTTTTAATTGTTATTGAATCTTTAAAAAAAAATCAGTTTTCATGACAGATTTTAACTGTCATAAAATTTTTTAAAACT
Organism: Momordica charantia; assembly: GCF_001995035.1. The sequence goes on from NW_019104523.1 coordinate 1,314,765, forward strand.
CGAAAAGTTGTGTTTTTTCGTGCTGAAAACGCTTCTCCACAAGTTGTGACAAATTTTTTTCCTCAATCTTTTGCACGGTTCATAATTGTCATTGAATCCTAAATTTGTAGTAGTTGTACTTTAAGAAAATTTAAATTGAAGGGACCAAAATGGTCTCTTTCTAAAAGTATACCAATTAAAATGGAGATTTTGAAAATAAAAAACTAAAATGAATAAAAAGAATGCAAGTACTGAAATAATATTTAAATATTTTTTTAGTTCAACGTTAGACGTGATTCAAACTTGTAACCTTTTAATGGGATATATGCATTAAGAAGTTAATTAGCTAGGCTGAAGTTACCCTTTCTGCTTTGGATTTAGTTTTGAATAGTAATAGGCTGTGTCATTTTCCAAAGACAAAGTTGTGGGAACCCTAGTATATTTTGGCTCCTACCAAATAAAATATGTTTGGGTTATAAATAATATTATAGTCCATTCGAATATAGCTTGGTAGATTCAATTATTTTTATTTATTTACCTTTTTCAAGTTTGAAAGTTGGATCGACCCAAACAATTGTTGAACTAAAAAGAAGCTATAAAAGTATAATAAAATTTTGTAATCAAAACTATGAATTTAGTTAACACACCGAGAGATTTCAACTCAGTCAGCATATATGTAGATAAGTTTGTATTTAATTGAAAATATATATTCTATTATCTAAAGAATGTCATAGACAAAGTGAGCATAACTTAACAGTAATTGACATATATTTCCAACCAAAAAGTTGTGAGTTCGATCCCCACCCACACATGTTATACTAAAAAAAATATAAATAACACCACAAAGTTAGAGATAGTGACAAATCTAACAAAATTTTTATAAAATATTAGAAAAAATAGTTGCACGTAATATAAAAACGGAATATGTAGCAAGCTCAACTAATCAAAACACCTATCTCTGATCAAAACATCTTGATAAAATAAATGCCTGATATGGAATCGATGAACTTTGAAATAAAATAGAAACTAGGAAGGGATATATGTTTAAAAAAATGAATAAGTGTGAGGAGATTTTTCAATGGTTGATCTCGTCTATTGACCTACTAAGCCTGATTTGTGCATTAATTTATCAGTTTTTTAAATTAAAATTACTGTGTTTTAGAAGATTTCTACATTTTTATTTAATTTTTAAGGATAAAACAATAGATCAAAGAAGCAAAACATTTTTTTAAAATATATATAATGGAAAATTAACATAAAGAAATGCAATTTTTGTCCAATTCTAAGATTTAATTCAGTTAAAGTTTTGAAATTTAAAAAAAAAATCAGTTAAAGTTTTGAGTTAAAATTTAACCTTTTCAATCCAGATAGTTATATATGTATACAAATAACTGTATTTTAAAAGTTTTTTTAAATGTACTTTTAGTTTATTTATATAGATAGTTTTACTTTTAAAAATAAATATACCTAATCGGATATGCCACCCGTTCGTTAATTTAATTAGCACATATTTACAAAAATAATATATTATTTATATATACATCCCCATATCAAGCACAAACAAATATATTTGTTTTTCTAGAATCGGTAGATAGCACACATCGCTTTAATTTATAAAAGTTTTTATAGTTTAAAACTAATATGTATAGTTAAAAGTGAGAATAATTCAACGGTAATTGACATTATCTCCAACAAAGAAGTTGTGAGTTCGATCATCTACTCCCACATATTGTAAAAAAAAAAAAAGAATGTATAAATTAAAAGGAAAAAAAAACTAGAATGGATAGAATTTTATATTTTGAAGGTATCAAGGCGGAATTGATAAGATTTAATATCTAAATAGAACTTGAAGCATAATATTAGTAATAATTTCCACCTGCCAAATTCAAATCCGATGACTAATATTGGGATTATATTATCAAAATGTCATGTTTTGGTAACTAACTAAAGACACATCATTTAAATGAATTCTTTTTTAGTACAATATGTAGGAGTGGAATATGTAGGAGTGGAGGATCGAACTCACAGCCTTTTAATTGAAAATATATGTCAATTATGAGCTATGCTCGTTTTGACAATTTGAATGAGTTAATAAATAATTAAAAAAAAAAGAAAAGAGAAAATAAAATAAACTATAAAGGACACGCACTTGTGGCCAAAAATAGATTATTCAAGTTATTTATACGAATGTAAAGAAATATGGAGAAAATGTGGATATTGATTAGCAAGAGAAAATCACAAATTTTATTTAGATTAATAATAAAAATTTAACACCTCTAAATGAAGTTACAGAAAAATAATCCTAAATTTATTTGTTTTAAAAATACTTTCGTTCTTTCGAAGCATTCGTTAATATTTTGAACAAAAAATTTGACGTGATAATAATTTGGAATGACGTGACAATTAACGTGAAAACTTGTTTTTAATTAAGTTTGAAAAAAAAGAGAACGTAGAAGAAACTATCATTTTCTTTTATATTCGTAAGTGTCCAAGCTCACTTACACGCACCTCGACTAATTTCACGGGAACAATCGCCTGACACTGCACATTTAGTAACAAAAATTACTAATTCATAAAATAGATGGCCATCATCGGATTTGAATTCATTCAAACCTAATTATCATTTTTAAAAAGGAATTAAACCAAAATTAAATAGACAATGAATAAACAAACTCTCTTAACAAATTGGGGAAGAAAAATTTTAGGCAAATTTAAACGTTAATTATCACCTTGTTCTAGATTCTACCACTTCAATTTTTCATTTAAAATATTAACAAATATTTGTCTAAAAGACTATTTTTTAAACATTGATAAAAGATCATGGTAACTATTAAACAGAGGACAGAGTTCAAAGAATCTAACCTCTTTATATTTATTTTATTTTATTTATTTATTTATTTTTTTTTTTGAGGCACTCTTTATATTTATATTGTTAACGTTTTATTCACATTTTAAAGATTTTTTATATTTTGAAAATGGGGTATTATATTATCTCACACAGTCACATCAGTATCGAATCCTTCAAATTTTATAAATTATCGTTGAAAATATTACCTCATAGATGGAATAAGAAACAAAAAAAAATGGTATAAAATAATAAACAAATAATACCAATTGTTCTTTTTTATAAAAGTAAAACCAATTATTTGGGGATATCACTATAGAATTCCCACCATTTGAAAATATTAAATATACATTGGAGATAAGGTTTACATTTCAAAGTTGATGGCTTCCCATTGGTCCTTCCCACTCTGATGGGCCCACAGACGGCCTTAATTAATTATTAAAACTAATTTGATAAATAACCATATTTTAAAATATCGTTGTTTAGGTTAAATTATCAAATTTATCCCTTTGCCACTAAATTGATAATTCAACCTTTTCATAATGAAAATTACATAAATAACCTTCTTGAAAGGTCCAAATTTAACAAATTGAATGGTGAAATAATTGAAGAAACGGTTCCACAGACAAAATTAACTTTTAGTGACTAATGATTGATGAAGAAAGTTTTAACTGATAACTCTTTTGAAAATTTTATTATTATTATTATTTTCTTTTTTAAAATTTTAACTAATCTAACAAATAAATAAATAAAACCCCACCTCAAATCGTGAGACTAAATAGTAAATTAAACAAAAAAAAAAATCTTTTAATTTTTATATTTTATTTTATTTTCCATGGTACAACATCAGGTGGAATTCCATTTTAATTTTTAAAGTTTCAAAATATCATTTTAGAACCTAAGCTTTTAGGTTTATTTTATTTTTATTCCTTTAAATCTCATGTTTTCTAAACTTCCACTCTAATTTATTATGAATTTGATCCAAGTTGAGACTGGTTTAATTTTAGTTATTGGACTTTAAAAAAAGATATTTTAATCTTTTAATTAAAAGAAACCATTTTGATATTTTTTTTCCTCTTTAAATAATTTGCAAACATGATTTATACTATTTATACCAACATCTTAATTATACGAGTGTGTATTGAGACCACTCTAGTCGAAAATGATCATTGGATAAGTAAATATTAGGTGATAAAATAATAAAGTAAAGTTCAAAATTATTGTTTTTTAAATTTTCCATTATTAAAATAGACATGACAAAAACTAACCAAAATGGTTACCGTTGATGTTGGATTTTGGATGAGGTGACACATCATCTTCGAATGTCACCTCGTCCGCCGAGCTACTAATTACACACAAAACCTAGCACCAATATTCAACTATATATTCTTTGATGTTTGAATTATAACTTAATTTGAGCTGGTGTCAAGTTGAGCTTAGTTAGTTGAGTAGAGATTGTTTGTCTTTACGAGGAATCAACTTGGAATCGTGGCACTACCATTTCGTTACTTGATAGATTTTGCACCGATGATAGCTACATCTTCCGGTCATTCCAAAAGATGGTTTTACAAGTTCTTTCTCATTCTTGACATATTTGAATTTAGATCCAAACACGTGTTTTTAACGAAAGAGCACATCTTATGCTTACTCCAATTAATTACTGTGATTAAAATAAATATTTTGAAAGCAAGGAAGGCGACAAATTTAAAAAGTTCAGATTTGAAAAGTGAAAATGGATGAAAAACACGTGTATGACAAAATCTTCTTGCTGTGAAATATGAGGAGAGGATGAAAAGTGAAAATTGTGAAAAGTTGAAATATGAGGAGAGGAAGGCATCATCCGGGGATGGGAAGATGCCATGGAATATTCGAGTATGACAAAATCTCAGCCCCCACATCCGCGCCATCCGTCGGCCCAATCATCTCGCTTTCTTTCTTTTTAATTTCATTATCATTTTTATTCTTTCTTAAATCTTAATTTCCTTTTTTCTTTTTCTTTCTCAAATCTCGTCGTCGGATTCGTTCTCATCCAAATCCCTTCGATCCATCGATATCCAAAATTTGCCCTACTATGCTTTCAACTCCTCCCCCTTTCTCCTCCTGATTCTCGTCGGAGTTCTTCAATTATGGCCGCTCAGGTTCCGCCGGAGCAAAACCAACTCGAACGCCTCGATGTCTTCAAGATCAAAGGCAGAGACAAACAAGGCCGCCGGATTCTTCGCATCACCGGAAAATTCTTTCCAGGTTCCCATCTCTCTCTCTCTCTCTCTCTCTCTCTCTCCGATTCTATTTTCTTCCTCTTTTGATCATCGACCGCGTACTGTCAGACTCTGATTCCATCTTCTTGCTCTGCTCTGCTCTGCTCTGATTCTATTTTCTTTCTGTTTTCATCGATGAAATTGAAATTGAAATTGGAATGTCCTTAATCATGAAGTATCTGCAAATACTTGCCCTAGTATCCTCTGATTCTACTTTCTTGCTGTTTTTTTACTGATGAAATTAAATTTGAGTTTGGAATGAGCTTAATTATGAAGTATCTCCATACTTGCCCTAGTATGCTCCGATTCTGTTTTCTTGCTGTTTTAATCGATGAAGTTGAATTTTGTTTGTATATTTTTTTGATAATCAGCGCGGAGTGTGAGTTTGGATGTGCTTAAGAAGAATCTGCAGGAGAAGATCTTGCCTAGGCTGAAGAATAAGCCTTTCGCGATCTTATACTTCCACACCGGCGTTCAAAGAAGCCAGAATTTCCCCGGAATCGCCGCCCTCCGATCGATCTACGAGGCGATCCCGGCCGCCGTGAAGGCTAATCTGGAAGCCGTGTACTTCGTTCACCCGGACCTCCAGGCCAGGCTCTTCCTCGCCACCCTCGGCCGCATTTTCTTCACCAACGAGTACCATTTTCCTCAACCCTTCTCTCAATCAATTTCAGTTTTCCCTCCCAATATTCTTAGATATCTTAATATTATTATAATATTGCAACAAATCAAATACTCCAATTTTTTAAAAAAAGATGTAATATATATTGTCTTTTTTTGGTTTAATATATATATATCAAATCTGCGTATTTTTAACTTTAGAAAATTATATATATATATATATATATATATATTTCTGTTTCTTAATTTATCAATCTTGGTTCATTAATTAGTATTTTGATTTAAATGGCTTGGAGATTCATTTTAATTCTTATATTTTCAAATACATTCGCAACAGACTAATTTTAATTCTTATACTTTCTCAACTATTTTCTTAATGTCTATTGTGTTCTATTTTAGTACACTTTCACACCTTTTTTTTTAAATGATTATTTTAATTCAATTTCAAATTTTTTAAAGGTAGATATTCACGTCCCATTAAAATTTTTAAGATGATACTTTATCTACTATAATAAATAAATATTTTAAAAATAAAGTATTAAAATAATATTTAAATTAATATTTTCTTTAGGTCTAATTCGACCTCTCGTATTTTTCAAGTTTCTGGTTAATCTTTGAATTTTAGAAAATTTTGTCTCTCATTTTCATTGATTTGATTCATTTGGTGTATATATATATATTTTTAATTCAAAGCTTTATTGGACAAAAAGTAAAATTTGAAAAACGAGACTAAATTTGTAATTTAAGTTAAATTAAATTTATTGTTATTTTTTAAAATTAAAGGAATGGCATTGACGTAAAGCAAAAAGTAAGAATAATGCAACAATTTAAAATCAATTTTTTTGTGAGTGAGAGGGAATATTCGGATGTGGCAGGTTGTACGGGAAGGTGAGGTACGTGAGCAGAATTGATCTGCTGTGGGAGCAGGTGAGAAGGAGCGAGATCGAGATCCCGGAATTCATATACGATCATGATGAAGATTTGGAGTACCGTCCGATGATGGACTATGGGCTGGAGAGCGACCACCCTAGGGTCTACGGTGCACCCTCAATGGAGTCGCACGTGTACTCCATGAGGTGCATCTCCTAGAACAAAACTTTGCTGGTGCTGGAGTGGGCTTTGTTGGGCCTTGTTTAATGGGTTTGTATTTGGACCTTGTTCGGCCCATTAGTTTGCTTTCTCTCTCTTTTGGACCCCAATTCTGTTTTTCTTGTAAAAAAGCTATGCAATATGTATATATATGCCTTTTAATTATAGATAGTTTTAATTTTTAGCAGTGCTGAATAGTGAATGGCGTTCTTTTACATGTTTACTGAAGAAATTGTATAAAAATTTTGTATTGTAACTTGTTCTTTAAAAGGAAAAAAAGAAAGGGATTGTAACTTTGTAAGTTGTAACACGTATCCTACGCATACTATCAAAGATAGATCTTCAGTTTGACTCAGGATGATTTTAAGTTGGGTTGAATTTTGAACTTCAATTTTATTGTCCGGTAGATAAAACTAAACTAATGAAGTTATGTTGTACTAAAAAAATTGTCAATGACACCAAAAATTGAAAGATATTATAAATCTATGAGATTTTTTAAGTGTATTTTTATTTTGTCATTTTGTCATATTTATTTATTGCTTTTTATTTTGTATACAACATGGAGATTGGAATTGTCCAATTACTTTTTAAGTAAACTCATATTTTATTTTACTATGTTAAAGTTTATGTATTCCCGTCTTGAAAGAGTAGGAAAGTGGGAGAAATATTTGTATGCAGTACTAAGCTCCCTCCTAAAGACAGCTAGTTTGAAGCAAAGTCTTTTAGAGCCAGGGACAAGCAGCTTGGATTGGGGTATTTATTGTTGTTAATGTTCTCATGACAGAGATTTTGCAAAGGAGCACAATTTGTTTTATTATTTACTGGTAATTTTGTACACATTACAAAATTTGGATGCATTTCCAAGATTTTGGAAGACTAGTGAGAAATCAAATTCAAGAGACAAGCTCTGGCTCTAATCATCTCCCTGAATATCCCTTTCAATCCATTCTCAAATCCTTCCATGGCGATTTCCAAACCCTCTAAGCTTCCACGCGCAGATTGCAGCTTCTCCGCCTCCACGCCATCGCCGACAGCTCCCAATGCCGCATCCACATCGCCAAATTCATTCCCCATCTCCTCGTTTTCTTCGCTCGCTACCGCTCCCCTTCGCATCACCACTTTCGAAACTAATTGCCACCGACTCGGCTTCGATTTGGGCGATTCAATCGCCATTAACGACAGCACGGAGCCGAATATCGAAACGGTTGCGAAACTAGATTCCTTTAGGGCTCGAACCACAGCGTAGAGATGGAGATCTCCATGAATCGATCCGATTCTGTCGTCCGTTTGTTTGGCGGATGACATCAATTTCAGTGCCTCCTTCTTCGTCTTCTTTCTCAGGTGAGTGTAATTAGCAATGGCGTTTCTGATGCTCGAATCTCCCTTTCTTCTTCGAAGGGCGGATTGCAGAGCTTGAGCTTGTTCCTGGATTTGCAGTATCATGTCTCTTGTCTTGCTGCAGATGTCCAGAAGCTTCATGAATCCGTCAACCAATCCGTCCACCCATTTCCGATTCTGGTGGCTCGATAGGAGCTGTTTGGTTGAAGCCATGTGGAGAAGCGCATCCATGGAAGCGTACAAGTCGTCCAGGCCCAATAAGCCATCGCGGATTGACTTGGAGGTTGAAGGAGATGAATTCTCCCATGCCTTCAGCTTGCTCAATTGCTCTTCGATTCTCACAGTAGTGGGATGGGATCTGGAAGGTAAGCTGATTGATCGTAAATGGTAGCGAGCAGCCATTGTTGGATGCTTTAGAATGCTTAAATTTGAGAAATCTGCTGAGTTTGATGATCTCTAACTCCATGAATCTGCTTATATATGGGCACATTGCAGATTTGGGGAGGATAAGAGGGAGGAGACAGAGAGTGTGGATTTCAATGAATGGCAGCTTGGCAGCTGAGAAATGGCCGGCGGGAGTGTCCTTTTTTGCCAAAAAACTGAGAAAGGTCAGCTTAAATCTTGCTTTGAATTGTCTCCTTGTTTGGAATATAAAATTGAGGCTGCACACATCCCTCGTTTGGGGAGCAAATGCAATGCATATGCAGATGCTTTTTTCAATCAGAAATTTAATGTTAAATTTTGTTTGCTTTCTCTGCAATCTTGTCGCAATTTGAGAAGTGGACAAAGGGTTGACACCCTTGTTTCATATAGCCATGACAAGTTCTTATAGATTCTGCTTAGAAATGGCATGTGGTTTAGTGGAGTTGAAGGGGCATAATGTTTGGGGGCGTTTTTGAAAGTTTTTGGGGCAAAAATATTCTTGGAGAAAATTTTGATCAAGTGTTTTTCTATCCCCTTGCAACATTGCAAGGGAGTTACGGGATTCGAAATAGTAAGGAGTAGTTTCATAACTATTTCGTTTCGTTCTTATTCTTCTGTTCTTTATAAATATGTTTGTTTTCTACAATTTCATTAGTAAGCTTTTCACCGCTCTTGAAAACACATATTTGAGTTCTTATCCAAATTTGGTCTCAATTTCCAAATGTATATAAAAACTATATAACAAAATAGAGAAAGCTTAACTTTTAAAAACGAAATAGTTATCAAAGAGTCTAAATGATTTTTATACTCATTGAGGTGTTCAACATTGAGCGAAAAAAATATTTTAGTCATTATTAATCTTTTATAAATTATTTAGTAAAAATCAAACATGGTATGTGATGGGTATGTTTTGTTAGACAAGTATCTAGTATAGACTAAAAAAATATTTTAAAACAAAATTAGTATGAAAGTGGTAAATATGATTTAGGGTGTGTTTGGGAGTGTTGGTAGGATGAGTGATTTTGAAAAAAGAAATTCAAGTATAATTGATTTTTCAAAATGATCATCCAAGTGATACCTTACAAATCAATTTAAAGTAATTTTTAACTTTCCTAAAATCAATTTTTTAATTTGCCAAACATGATCAATGGCTAGGGAAGTGATTTTGATAATGGCCAAAATCACTCCCAAACACACCCTTAGACTATAGTCCTTAAATGATAGTTAAAAGCACTTTATAAGTTTTGTTAAAGAGTTATAGAAATATGTCTTGATTGAAATTAAAAGAAGATGCAAATTTTGAACAAAAAATACCCCAATAATATTTTGGATTCATTTAAAACACTCCTCTAAACATCTCCTACTTTCATTTCCCACGTTTTTTTAGAGGAACAGCCAAAGGACTGGGTAGAGTCAACCCCACCCAGAGAAGCTATACAAAAGCTTTCCAATTGTGTAAGGAAGTGGAAAGATTGTAATTACAAAGAAAATTTGCTATAGCTAAGGCACCACCAAGAAGTAGTGTGCCGAATACATCTACAAAAAAAAAATTCAAAAGTAGACCTCTTGTTTTCAAAAATACAACGATTTCGTTTTCTCCATAAATGCCAAAGAAGAACCCTGGTAACGCAATTCCATATAACTCTTGCTTTTTTAGGATCATTTCCCACATTTTGGATAACCAGAGGCAATGGTGCTTAATTTTTATGGATCAAACGGCACAAAAAAAGATGGAAGGGAAGAATCTTGGGGGCAGAAAAGAGACAGAGAAACAGAATATTTAAAAGGTCACCTAAATTGCAGAACACTGAACATGTTCACTGGAAACAGATGGGGTGGAGGAAGAAGACAAGGCTTTCAAGGATCTAGCATGTGACCGTACAGTTCGAAAGGTACGCATTATTATTTATTATATTGCACAAACAAGATTTCTTTTAACAGAATTTATATTTAAATCTTCATAATACCCATTATTTGTAATTTTGAACCTGACTCTTATCTTTTTTATATTGAATATGAGAAAGTAGATACGGAAAATAAAATTTTCTTTGAAACTTAATAATACATAGAGTTTGAGTCTTGTCATTGTAAATCTTTTCAAGTTACTACGGATGTGTTAGGATATTAAATCTCAAGTAGGTGGTTACCACGTTTTCTTTAGGCTCTATACTATTTACCTTGGCCCTTAATAGACCGCTCGGCCAAACTATGATAATTTTTAGGCTCTAAATTAGTTATGACGGGTATTTGGAAAAAAATGTCCATGCTAATTACTAACCATTTTTTTTGGATGTGTTGGGAGTCCTCTCGAACTTTTAGGAATGGTTTGACATGTTCAAGTATCTACCTCACSTGCTATGTTTGCATGTATGTTATTAGTTCATGGGTAGAGGATTGAACATTAAACCTTAGCAGCTCAGTTGAAAAAATTCATTTAATCTTGATTCTCCTTATTGTTCCATAGATCGCATCTGACATCTCAATAATTCAGTTTTTCTTTTTCCGATGAAGAGGAGTTTATTCAACCTATAGTGTCAAGGGACCTCATTTCTTGCCATGGTGCGCTAAGAATTAGCAAACAATTATTGAAAACTACGGACTTAGACAATAATTGTAAAACTTCAAAACTATTCATATCCTTCAAAATTAGTTCATAAAAACTATACAAAATAAACTATAATTGAATAAAATAGTTATAACCTTTTCTTACAAGTTTTTAACTTGTAAAATAAAATGGCATCCTTGTTCATAAGGAAAATGGCTTTTGATCGTCACAATTCAAGTTGTTTCCATATCCAATACCCAATATGTCACAATACCTTTGGTAGAAACCAAGTCTATCARCTGCTCGAGCGTCGGTGTCTTTATTACATTCTTTAAAACCGCTTATTAAGTTGATGGTTAGACCATAACCAGGTAATCTTTTAGCAGATATATCTTGATCAGATGGTATCCATTTACCTGTCATAATATCATGACATGACGGTTTGTTTCCTTGTGGAGTCATCCAAAACCATAAGGCAGTCTTGAATGATATGGTTGCATCGGTCGCCACAAGATCGGGATTGTTTAGCAAATCCACCCCAATTGCTCTACCAGCAGCCCCATAGTTGAAGTTACTAGTCACCCAAGAGTCATCCAAAAGATAAGCATTTCAATAATGTGAACGAGTGTCAAGTTAAAAGATAGTTAAGGCATGGGTGCTCTTGAATATAGAGGAGCAAAGTTCGGACTCCTAATAATGTGAATAGGTGTCAACTTTAAAGTGAGTTGAGAAGAAAATTATTCTCCCCACACCCTTTTGCACTATTCCATTACAAAAGTCACTACTTACATTACGGTTTAACTRCTATTTTGATCTCTGTAGTTCGATTTTGATTCATTTTAGGTTATGTACTTTCAAAATGTCAATCTTTGTTCTTGTATTTTTAATTCATTTTAATTTATATATTTTCAAAACGTTTATTTTGGTCAATATATTTTTTAAAGGTAATCATTTTGGTTCCTATTTCCAAAATTTTAATATAAATTTTATACACAATGGAAATCTTCTAGTACAATTTTACARCTACATCTCAAGAAATTTTGTAAGTTAAGTGTCATGCTAAATTTATGATGAAATAAATGAGATAAWAATGATGGTGAAGGACCAAATAGGTTTTTTTTTTAAGTATATGAATTAAAAGTGCCTTTTGAAATTATAGAGAGTAAAATAGTATTTAAACATGTAAATGGTTTCATATTTACCATTTTTTAGAACTAATATCAAATTAAACAAATTTTTATAATTTACATTTATTCTCTTACATTAATAAGTATGCTATAAGGAGCTTTATACAGGGCAACAAGYTTTTAGTTGGGTAAGAATTATTATATTATGATTAGTATAGTAGATAATGATTAGCATTGTTATCATGTTTTTTTAATAGAAYAAGTAAGGGTGAGAGATTCGAATTCATGCCCTCTTTATCGGAGAGATGTGTCAATTATCGTTAATCATATTGGTRCATTATTATCACGTTTTCAATCATTTAGAATAAAATCCTAAAGTAAGAAGTGAGAACTTACAAGGTGATTTGGAAGGGACCTCGGCCATAATATTTCTTGCCAGATGCACAAGGCCAATTTTGGGAAGGACTACATGAGGAATCTTTATTGGTMGAATTAACATAGCAATACCCCCAAGCATATGGTCCATCTGGTGCACTTGCCCATCCTCCTAAAAATAAAAAATGAAAAATATTTCATTTACTAAATTTAATATTGACGCTAATGAATTTAAAGAGAAGTTTCTGTTTAGTTGTTAAATTTTAAAAATTGACAGTTTGGTTTCGACGTTAATCAAACTTGATAAAAGAAAGGTCAAGATCAGAGATCACTTATACTCAAATTCAAAAATTAAAAGTGTATTTTACCATATGTAGAAAGCTTTTGAAATTCAATAATGTATTATTAGATACAAAGTTAGAAAATGAGTAGGCATACAATTTAAATTCCACTTAGCAAATATTTTATAAAGTTGACATTCTTATTAGACCATTTTAAATTTCACGATTAAATTAACTCCAGGTAAAAAAAAAGAGAGACAATTACATCAGTAATTTTGAAACGGAGCGAATAATTGACGTTGACCTGTGGTCTCGTGAGAAGTTTGAGCGAGGAAAGCGGCGAGCTCCCTCTTCCTGGCGATGAGATTTCCGGTGGTGCCGAAGCCGTCGAACGACGCCGCAGCAGCCACAAATGCTYTGTAGCTATAAAATCCATGGCTCTCGCACCTCAAATCGTTTCGATATTTCAGCATCTGCTCGAAAACCGAGGCGCTGATTACGCTCCCGATCTCGGCGCTAGGGCTCGCAAATGTCAGATCTGAACCACATCGCCTCGCAAATCCAGATCCGCACAGCCCCGATCCGCCGCCGCAAATGCCTCTCGGACACATCGCATCCGCCGTCTCTCCTCCGCCGCACTCCGACGCCGACGACGACGGCGCCAAAAGAACCAAGGTTAGAACTATGAAACTGTACATATTCTTCTCTGACGATGCTGTGAGGGTGAGACTCGTTCCGTTTGAAAATTTTTCCAAGTGGAACTCTCTAATTGACTGGTCCTTTTCATTTCTATCGTTTTTTCATTGGCTAACTCAGTTTTATTCCGATTAACATTTGAATTCAATTTACCCTAGAAAAAGATTTGTGAGAATCAAATTTCAAAGTTTGAGTTAACCATTTTTTTAATATAAACATCAAACTTGAGCCAGGTTTTTATTTCTTCTTTTGATTTCAAAATCTTATACTTTCATCCTAGCTAAATATAGATTTCATCACACCTAAATATATCGTTCAGTCTCTCATGTTTTTTCAGTAATTTTTTTTTCAATTTAGTTGGTTTAAAAAGTTACTTGATACTTGCTTAATTAGCGAAAATTGAGAGGGTTGATGCGTGGATTTTTGGTCCTCCGATTCTCCTCCTCGCTTGATTCGGGACTAATACCTGAAAAACCAAATCGAGCTAAACCCGTGTGCGGCACCACCTCTAAGGCTGACGTAAATGTAGTCAACTTTTAGATGCCCCTACCTCTAAGGCTAGATCGCTACTTATAGCGTGAAGTTGTTTCCAGAACATTCCATAGGTAGCTAACCCTAATTTGGGGCGCGAGCCTGGGCGAAACCGTGGATCGAAGACAAAGGGCCGCGGGCTGAGGGGACCGAGCCCCGGGTTCGGACCGAGCCCCTCGTGGCCCAGCGGGCTTCCCTCCGATCGTAACCTGTAGCTCGACTATCGATTCCCGTTGCATAACAGATAGGAGAAAAAAAGTTGAGAAAGTTTATAATTTCTCCAAATTTCGAAACTTTGCATTTTCTGCTATATATCAAATTAAAAAATTTTGATACGCGGAGGATGAGATTGAATTTTTTTAGTTCAATAACATGTGAGAGTGGATGCTCTTTATCCAATAATACTACATGATTTTTGTCTGTGATATAATCATATTTTTTTAGTACAACGATATAATCATATTTTTGCTATATCAACATATAAAATTAATTTTAATGAACCCAATTAGCATTCAAGAAAAATGAAGTATTATTTAAATTTTAAAGATAAAAGTATAAAATTTTGAAACTTATTGCACCAAATGAAAATCTATAGTAAAACTTKTATGGATTAAGGAATGTCTTAAGATAAGAGATACTTAGAGTCAGGATTGTCATATGAAACTTTTCCGATCAAACTTTCCTGACATAATATCACATTATTTAGTACAATAAATATAGGAATCGGAGAATGATGGAAAACTTTCTAGTTGTACTATATTCTTTTTGTTCACACTATAATTTTATCTTTATAAATATTTYTCTTAACGTTGGTTGACCTTACATCATTTTCAGTACGACGATGACGAGACAAATATTTAATGAATGATAACAAGACACGTTGTCGGTTCAAATATAGTTAAGTGGACGGTCCATGAACATAATTGAAGCTCTCTAAAATTTCCATGAACTTTAACTTCAAGGCAAAATTTAAAAGTTTGAATTTTGATGAAAAAAWAAATCTCATAATGTTCTGATGCTTTCTTTTTCYGGTTTCACATTTGTCTCAATCAAGTCGTCGTAGGATGTTACATCAGATGCCACTTAATTCTTGCCCTTTTCTTGGGAAATGCAACTATACAAAGCTGGAATTTTTTCATTTGATGCTACTTTTTAGTGGCACATTTTTTTTTAACCAAAAAAAAATTAGGTTCGCTTGATCATTCCTATTGACTACTATTAAATGTTTGACTCCCGAACCTACACCGAGGTATTAATTTTTTATCTTTTTTTGTTTTTCAGGAAAAAAAGCTATTTTGACGCGTACAGATTGGTCCAATTTATATATATACTTCCATTGAAACGAATAGTGATAGAGATATATTTCGGTCGGTAGAAAATGAATACTTATTATGTAGTACACTTCGTAGTTTTCATATCACCTAATTGAGTTTACACTATTTTTTTCCTTTTGAATAAATTTGTATTTACACTCGAGCACCAAATAATAAGTTGTCTTCTTGCCAACCTAAGCATAGCTAAACTGGTTAAAACATCTGTTCCTGACTAAAAGTTTGTGATTTCGAATCTCTACCTCCACATATTATACTAAAAAATATAGTTGTCTCTTCCTCTATTTGTTCTCTCTATTTCTTCTGTCGTTCTCGATGATGATCTCTTTAATTTGATCTCTTCCCAACTTTCAATGAAAGAGAAAAATAAACAAGAAAAAAGTTACATAAAACAAGTAATTTAAAGTTAATAAAATTTATCATATATGCAAACATAAACTCAACTCCATGATTGAAACATAGAGATTAAATACAGAGATGAGGTTTAATCCCCCCATCTCCAAATTCTTTTTACTAAAAGAAATTATATATTTGAAAACATATTTGATCACCAACTTAACGGCTAAGTTAGTTTTAAAAAATCATTTGCAAACATTTTCAAAATTTTAGAGACCTATTTTTAAAATCAAAATCATTTTTATATCTCACTTACCAAAAACATAATTTGCCGTTAAAAAAGATATAACAAAAAACAAATCCCCATCAAGTCAATGGAGGAGACAAGATAATGTCAAGCATGAGCTGGATTTTTATTTTTTATTTTTCATATTTTATATTTTATATTTTTAAAGGAAAAAGGAGCACAAAGAACACGTTAATGGCTTCTCTTGACTAAAGATTTATTTTATTCACCAATCAAATTCATGAGAGCTTCCTTTTTAACCAACTACACCTCCACCTCCTCATTCCACTATTTTAATAATAAATAATATGTTATAATTTAGTCCTTCAACTTTATATTATTTATTTATTTTTCTTTAGTTCAAATGAGATGTTGGAKAACTCGAATCTCCCACTTTTAAGGAAGTACGTAATATTTTGACCAATTGAACTGTATTCGTACGTCATATTTATTTTATCTCTTGAACTTTTAAAAAGTAATCGTTTTGTTTTTACCATTTATTTTACCACATGATATAAGTCCATCCAATATCTATTTCAATCAGCTTATATACCTTAATATATGTGTATACATTTATTTGAAAATTCATTATTCATCGTTCAGTTAGTGAGAAAATAGCGGCAAAAATCCACGTAGTTTTTTTTAATAAAAGTAATAAAGATTAAAATAGACATTTTGAAAATTTAAGTACCAAAATGAAACAAACTTGAAAAATTATGGATTAAAATAAATCTTTCGAAAAGTTTAAGGACTAGTCAACTTGAAGATAACTCAAACCGACCAAAATGAACAAGGACAACACTTCTTTATTGATGACCAATTCCTCAGTTTTTTTACRAATAATACTTAAGTGCTAACCGATCARCAYCTATCTTTTTGTTGACTACCATTAAAAATTTGATAGTTTTAAAAAATATATATATTATTTTATGCATTCCTCCCTCTTTTTAATATGTCAAAAATTTAATGATCATCGGTCAAAAATAGCTGTTGACTAGTAAACACATAAATATTATTCTTGTTTGGCAAGTAAGAGAAAAGAAAGACTTTTTTAAAATATATATTTTTTAATAAATAAATACATATCAAAAGTTTCTACTACCATTGAGGAAAGAAATAGGAAAAAATATAAACAATATTTAGGTGCTTAATAGTCGACATCAATTTCTATATTAACCGTCATTATTGAAAAGTTAACACTTCCTTTTTTTAATTCTTTATTTTTACACGTCTCTCTAATTTATCAACAATTTAACAGTAGTTACAAGATAGATAYCGATTCTTATTTTCCAAAACTTACAGTATCACAGATGCTTAATAGGTACTCGAACACTTACATAACACTTATCTATATATTTAACCCTCATCGAAAAATCGATAATTTTTTTCTAACCTTCATTTTTTAACCTCTTATTTATCAAGAATTTAACGGAATATAGATGCTAACTCCTATAATTCTCCAAATATATATATATATATATATAATGTGTGGAAATGGGCGCCATGACTGAAACAACTTGTGTTTTTTTTTTCTTTTTAAAATTTTAGGATTCGGTGAGGCTGTAAAATGTAATGGGCTGTGAGTCACAGGAGGGTGACGCCACTCTTTAATTCCGTCTCCAAATTTTTAATTTCCATGTACTCTATAAATTTCCTAAGTACGTTGTGATCTCTCTCATCTCATGATGGAATTCGACGGCCGCCTTCTTCACTGCCCGGCGAATCTCCTGCCCCTCTCGCCGGTCACCTTCTTGAAGCGGGCCGCTGCCCTCTACGGCGGCCGGACCTCCATCATCTACGGCACTCGCGCCTTCACTTGGGCCGACACTTACTGTCGCTGTCTCAAGCTTGCTTCCGCTTTGGTTCATCACTTCCACGTCTCTCCCGGTGATTTGGTACTTCTTTTACTCTCCACCCCCTTCGACGTTTTAATATTTTTCAATTATACTGTTTATGTTAAAATTAGCTTATGATAATTTAAATTGCGAGATTAAAAAAATTAAAACAATGGTATATACTCCARAATCAACTGATATATTTAACTAAAATGATTAATAAATATCTACTAGTCAAAACGAGCATRGCTCATCGGTAATTGACATATACATCTAAACTATATATTCACGTGGTTGACTACCTCTCTAATTATTTATTTAAGTAGCTTGATTTTATAAAATTTCTCCTGATTTAATAATTATTAAAAAAACATTTTTTAAAAAATTGTTAAAGAAATAAAAATATCAATAAACATCTGACTAAATTAATTAAAGTCAATTGATAGCATTTCTTATTTCTTATGCCTTATTTTACGTTCATATACTTCCGAATATCATTTTTTTTTCTTGAAGAAAAGGTCTCTAAACATTTCATCACAAAATTAAAATAAAAAGGTTAACAAATAAAATTAAATTTTAAAATAAACAAAAAACTAAAAATATAATCATCAAATTTGAACTACTTGAACACTTTTTAGTTGGGTTTTCTTTKCTTTTTTTTCTGTCTGATACTGCTGCCATAGAATTTTTGTTTTTTTAGAAGATATGTGTTTCAATTAAAATATTTATTTATTTTTTAAAAATATTATTAAAATCTTAATCACATGTTATGTACTTATGAATAATTGGTTTACTTAAATCTCCCCCAAATTTCAARCATTATATCCAATTTTTATTTTATAATTTCAAATGCAAATTTATAATCCTAAGCTAGAGGCCGTATATGACTTAAAACATAAATCATGTAGTTTCATGTAATATTTTTATAATAATATTTTAATGGCAAGAATTAAAACAGGTTTTTATGTAAAATTCAAACATCAAAAACAAAACATATAAAAATATAAAGACCATAAATAAAATACCCACAAGCCAAGTAATAAAAGATTATCTAAAAAAAATAAAATTTACCCTTTACTATTAGATTTGTAACAAATTTTAATGTTAAAATTTTAATTCCACCAAATTGAACTATAAACTTAAATAAGTGGGTGAAATTAGCACCTCCTAAAAATTAAATTATAAAATTTTCTATAAACCAACCAAAAAATTACACACAATTCAATCAACAAAAGAACTTGATATCAAGCCATAAAAATGAGCCAAACTTAACGACTAAAAAATATCAAACACAATAAAAAAAATATATATCGATACRTTTTATCATCTCAAAGATTGTATTATAGAAGAACTTGACTAAAGACGAGTCAACAGTCAATGCAACTATATAGTAATTATGGGCAAAGTCGAATTTTTAAATGGTGAAGTCGTATGTGTGGGGTGTCACACTCGCACCTTTTCAAAGCAGCTCGAGCGATTGTGCGGCACTTGCTCTAGCTCAAACGAGCAAGTCAAACACACCCTAGACAAGCATGTCCACAATATGGGGCATGCAACTTCATTTCAATCGAGAAGAAAATACGCTATTTACAAAAATTCCAAATATAAGTATCTTCAATTATTGGTTTTAATTAGTGACGATAGAACTATAGGAGAGAGCCAATCTGAAGTAGATGATTGTCACTAGATAAGAAACATTTTATCATCTCAAAGATTGTAGCTTGRCTGGAGATGATTGTCATCCATCCGTCAATGCAATTAGTAGTTATGGGCAAAGCCAAAATTTAGAATGGTGAAATTGTGTAGACCATGTAACTTCATTTAGTACACGAAAAAATGTTATTTAYAAAAATTCCAAACATAAATATCATCAATTAGCGACCATAGGACTATAGGAAAGAGTCAATCCAAAAATAATTTAATAGGCAAGACATCTTTTATCGTCTCAAAAATTTATTATAGAATAGCTTGACTAARGACGRGTCAACTGTCAACCCGATTAATAGGTATGTGTGGAAGCCGAAACATTAAATGGTGAAGTCTTGGGAAGCATGCAACCTCATTTACTCATCAAGAAAAACTCTTTACGAAAATTGCAAACATAGATATCTCTCAAAATAATATATATACACACACACACACACACACCCACACCAATAGCTAAAAATAGTTTTAATTGGTTGCAGTTGGACTAGAACATAAATATTCTAATATATATATTGGGACTAAAAAATATTTTAGTCCATGTATTTTCGCTAAAGTAATAATTTAATCCTTGAATTTTTGTTTGTAACGATTTAGTCTATATATTTTTAAATKGGTAACAATTTAATCCTTGAAGTTTAATATATAACAATGTAGTAGTCCTTGTAATTTAAAGTTTGTAACAATTTAGTCATTATTTGTGAAATGTTTTTTTATTAAGTTTCTTATATGTATGGATTGATAAACTAAAAAATGACTAAATTAAATATGTTTATATAAATTAGAAAGATTAAATTGTTATATGATAAAATTTGACACTTAATTTTAATAAAAAATTATTATAGGGACTAAATTGTTACAAATTTAAATTACATGAACTAAATCGTTACAAGTTAACGACTAAATTGTTAATTTATAGAAAGTACATGGACTAAATTATTACTTTTAGTGAAAATAGGGGGACAAAATGTATTTTTTAACCTCTATATATTTATTTATTTATTTATTTATTGTCCGGATCAAACAAAATGTTATATTCTATATAATCTTTTGATTCCCAATAATAAAGGAGATAATAAAATTAAATGGAACATTTTAAAAATATTAACTGTGTTTAATGTAAGAAATATTAAAATTGAAAGAACAATTTTAATTTCCTACGTCCATATCTTCAAGTGGGAATGAACTGACTATTTTTTTATTTTTTTTTATGTGAAAAAGATGGTCAAAAAAATGAAATAAATCTTCCAAATTTGATTGAGAAGGAAAGCAAAATGGAAAATCATCTTTTCCATCTCTCTCCCTCTTTCATTTTCAACTTTCACATCATTTGATTTGTCATCAAGCTTCTTTCTTTATTCTTCCCTCTTTAAAGTTATCAAATCCATAAAATCAAATTAAAAAAAAAAAGATTAATTTGTTTCTTTTTAAGAAATAGTTAAAAATAAAAACATTTTTTTTTCTCATTTGGAACYATAGAGGTCGTCTTTCCGAAAAGAGATTTCTAAGTCGTTGGAGAATAACTTTTATTATAGAGAAATTTTACTCCATAAGATTTAATTTTTCTTAATRTGTTTTACGTTATATTAATTTATTTTATTTTTGGTTTGGATTATGTTATTTTTATAAAATTTTAAATTTTTTAGACAATACAAATTTCTTTTATTTTACTTAGATAAATGGCTCTTTATTAGTCATCTACTGATCATTAATTTTATGATTATGATTTRAAAAAAAGACTATTTTATTAGCAGTTTTCCTAACACTCTAATGTAGAATGGATTTACAAGAATTTAAAATCACATAATAACTTGTAAAGATATTATTTATTATTATATTTCAAACACTAAAGAAATCATTTTAAAAACTATGATAAYTGGGACCAAATAATTTACTATATTCTCTCTATATAAAAATTTTACATAGCAAGGGGAGAATGTGAGACGAATTATTATCACTCCTTCCGTTGTGGTGAAGCCTTTGGATTAAGAGATTGTGTAGATCAAACGAATTTTCTACACGAAAAGCTATTATTTAGAATAAATCATTTTATTTATAATTTTTTGTTTTTTAAAATTTTATTTACTCTCACAATATCTAAAATATGTTTTCAGGACATATTTGAATTTTTAGTCAAATTTTAAAAATAAAACATTTTTAATTTTAAAATTTTAGCTTAAATTTTGAAGACATTTTTAAAGGTAGGTAGCAAAATAAAATAATACATACATGGGTGGGTAGGAATTTGAATTCACAATTGAAAATATATCTCAATTACCGCTTCGCTTTGACAAATCGCTTTTAAACTTGAATTTGTTTTTTTAATGTTTTTTCTTTCGCTATGCTTTAGACTTGTTAAAATATACCCATTTTTCCCTAGAAGAATGTGATATATTTATTATTTACTATATATTAAAATCCTGTTTTTAATGATAATTTGTTATTAAAAAAAATGTTTAGTAGGATAAATGAAAAAGAAATAATAAAAATATAAAACAATTAATTAAAAAAATATGGATCTCATTAAAAACAGATGATTTTTCATTTTGTATCGGTAGTAAGAAGTAGACACCTTATGTGCATATAATATAATATATGCAGGTTGCAGCGATGGCGCCCAATATCCCAGAGATATACGAGCTTCACTATGCAGTTCCAATGGCCGGAGCCATCATTTCTCCTCTCAACACAAAGCTGGACTCCGCCACTTTAGCATTACTCCTCCATCAACTACGCCCCAAAATCATCTTCGTCGACTCCCAATTTCTTCCTATCCTCCTCCAATCCCTCTCCCAAAATAATGCAAATTCCATCAAACCCGCCGCCGTCGTCATCGTCATCCCCACCGGCCCACCCGAAGTTCCAACCTATGACGGAGTTCTTGCCATGGGATCCGACG
>NW_019104523.1:1338143-1357485 GCF_001995035.1 Momordica charantia
CAGAGCAAGTGCGGAGGAGATCGTTGGGTTTTGTGGGGACCATTTGCCGGAGTTTATGGTGCCGGCGAGCATCGTATTTGGAGATTTGCCGCTCAATTCTACCGGCAAGGTACAAAAATTTATAATCAGGGACAATGTTAAGGTATTTAATCACAACAATGGTGTATAACTTTACAAAAATGACAGGTGAAATAGAATTCATAACCTCTTTTAATGGGGAGATATATACCAATCATCGTTGAATTATGCAATCATCGTTGAATTATGCTCACTTTGACACACACTTTAAAAAATAGTGAATTGTCCATTGTCACGAGGAGCCAAATATATCTTAATTTGGGAAGGATTTTATGATAGTAAAAATGGCGGGCACATAACTATTAAAGATCCCATGTTAAAAAAAGAATACTAATAATAAACATTGACTAGTTCGAGTTAATAATAAACATTGACTACTCCTCTCGAACTAGTTTTGAGATGAAACCCATCAATATTAATAATAACCGATAAAAGACTAAGCTYTAGACATTTGTTTTTAATCATTCGAAACTTAAACTGACATCTTGTCGTATCTTTTGAAAAGTTGATTTAAAAAAAGAGTGCAAGATATAGGACTTAACTCCACACAGTTAGGACCTAGGGGAGACTAGGCATCCCCTAGGTATTTTGATCSAATACGCAAGCTAACAATTTTATTTTATTTTATTGAAAATGTTTAACAATTTTATTAAATTAAGTAAACTACTTGGTAACCAATRATAGAGACACGTGGACATGTGTATTACTAAGTTGATATTGACAAATATAAAAAATAATTAATTATTGATGTGACAAGTTATTTGATAATTTGAGTATTAATAAATAAGTACATGGCAAAAAATGGACCATTGATCCATCTAACAAAAATGAAATTTGAGTTGCCATATTAATTGCGTCCTTCTTTTATCTTCCATTTGACGCAACCATTATTTTCTCTCCGAGTCTCTTTCAATTCCCTATTCTATTATAGAGCCTCATACCCATGAGACCACGGCAGTTCATTTTAACTCCTAATTAACTTTATTTGATATACATTTTTGGATTGATTTACAAATTAAATTGTCAAAAGATAAAATAATCGACAAAAAAAATTCAATAATTAACTAATAAAGAAAATAACATTGGAATAAAGTATTAACAACAATTATTGCTCTGGTTAAAAATCTTCGTATATTCCATATTAAGGTTCCTCTATCAAAGTTTTGCTAGCAATATTGTACCGAGTGTCTTTGGTAGTGGAAAAGATTGGTCAACCTTTATATATATCACCTTTTATTTAGTATAAATTTGAGTATAACACCCCGGCACCACATTAAAAAAAATAATTATTTCATCATCCCGAAAGATGAACCACAAGAAAGAATAATATTGTATCAAACCACTTGTGTTCTAAAAAAAAAGAAAGAAAAAGAAAAGAAAACTCATTAAATGCGAACTTAATTCCATATTTGGTCCAAAATACTTTCCTACAGATTGTCCAGTAAAAGATTCTTACCGTCTCCAACCCAACTTTTCACGGATAGAAGGGAGAGAGAGAATCGATATTTTTTCTATTTAACAAAAAAAGAAAAAAGGAAAACAAATAAATAGAAAAATAATTTTTCTATTTTAGAAGGGAAAAAGTATCTCTCTGTTTTTATTTGCATTTCTATCTTTTACTTATAAAAAATTTAGTGCTAACAAAAAAAAAATTGTTACTTAGTTATTAGGAAAGTATTATACAAAAAATAATAATAAAAAATAAATGCTGGTAGAAAATTAAACCATCAATTTTTAAAAGGGTAAAAGGGAATTTTTCACTCAATTGTGCACACAAAATTTTAGTCATAAATAAAAAGGAGGAAAAGATGAGAGATTTTTTTTAAATAATAAATAAATAACCATCAATTTTCTTATCTTTCTTCCTCGGTATTAGGTGAGATTTTGAATAAAAATAAAAAGAAATCGTTATGACCGATGAAATGGATGGTTGTAAGCTAAGCTTCGAGTCGTCTCTCTCCAGTATTCATTAACCAATTCGCTGAGTCATTTCCCGAGTTCTGAAGCGATGCCCGAGTCGAACAACCCGCCGCCGCCACCCACCCCGGCCGGCCATCGGGACAGATCAGGATTCTCGGCGACGGCGGCTCTCAAAATCGCGGTGGTGGCTCTGGTCGCCGCAGCTATAGTTGCATACCAACTCGACTCGTTCGACCCGGCCGCTATTCCGGGTGACGAGTTGACTCGGGGGGTGGCGGCGGTGGGGGAATGTAACGGGGGGATGCTGCGAGGGGCAGAGTACCTGGGGCTGGGGAAGCTGTCGGCGGCGGAGGACATGGCTTATGACTCGGGAGCTGGACTCGTTTACACGGGGGATGCGGATGGGTGGGTCAAGCGAGTCAGATTGAATGACTCGTCGGTCGAAAACTGGGCGTTTACCGGCGGCAGACCCCTCGGAATCGCTCTCGGACCCGGCGGCGATATTTTTGTCGCCGACGCTTATAAGGTCATATTTAGAAGTTTTTGATTAATCCCGAAAATACCCTTCCCTCGGATTCCGATTAGAATTCAATGGAATTGGGCAGGGGGTACTAAAGGTGAGCGCAGAAGGAGTGGTGGAGGCGTTGACGACGGAAGCCGACGGCGTGAAATTCGGGCTGACGGACGGCATCGACGTGGCAGAAGACGGCGCCGTTTACTTCACGGACGCTTCCTCAAAATACGGATTCCACAATTTCATATACGATCTTCTGGAGGGGAGGCCGCTGGGCCGATTAATGAGATACGATCCAAACACTGAACTAACTGAAATCCTGGCCGCACATCTCTATTTCGCCAATGGCGTCGCCCTCGATCCTACTCGCCAATTCCTCGTCTTCTGCGAAACTCCCCTGTACGTACTGTATTCTTTCGATCAAATTCATCATTTTCGTCTCAAAATCAATCGGCAGTAATAGTCTACGAATCTTGAGTCGAATCCCCTTTTTAATAGAATACTCAACTTTTTTGCTCTTAATTTTGTTTTTAGTTTCACTGAGTGTCTTTGATCTCACCGGAGAAATGAAATTAGTGCCATGGTTGTTGTTGGAATTGCAGGAGAAGATGCAGAAAATATTACATAGCCGGCGATCGAAAAGGAAGCGTAGAGAAATTCATAGAAAACTTACCAGGAACGCCGGATAACATCAGATACGACGGAGAAGGCCATTACTGGATCGGACTGTCCACGGTAAAATCATGATCAATCAATCAATCAGTTAATTTGTTGCTTCTGAGTTAAATTATGTGTGTGTGTGGACTGTGGATTAATTTAATTTGCAGGAGATGACGGATTCGTGGTACCTTGCGCTGAGATTTCCGGCGATTAGAAAGGTATTGGCGATGATGGAGAAGAAGGGGCGGCGGCCGAAAATGGAGAAGAACGGCGGTGTTGTGGCGGTGAATCTGGAAGGGAAGGCGGTGGCGTGGTATTATGATTACAAATTGTCGCTGGTAACCACCGGAATGAAGATCGGGAATCATCTGTACTGCGGATCCTTGGCGTTTCCCGGCATCCTCCGACTCGATTTGGACCAATATCCTGCTCGCTCCGCCGCTTGTCCACGCTCCAATTCTGACCTCTAATAATTAAACAACCATTTCTATTTTCCACGTGTCCATGTTATTATTAACGAATATTTCTATAAATCAAAATATTTATCTTAGTTTTTTTTTTATGTTCTTGTGTATGAGATAGATAGGATGAAGATTCCAACTCGGGCTCAAAAGGCTCATTTATTTAGGCCCAACCGAGTTCGAACCAATAACTTTCTTTATATGCAGTCAAATGTTGTACCACTGAATTATGGATCCGTATCCATTAAATTTGAGTTAATAATATAAATTTTCATAAGATTTGGAAAATATTGAATAATTCGAAGGTTCATTAAACACAAAATTCATAAATTCGCCAAATAGTAGAGATATCTCAAATTAAGATGATGTTAAATTGGATGGGAATAATTTTTTTCCCTTCCTTTATTATTTATCATTATTATTATTTTTTTAATTCAATAGAGAGTAGAAATTCAAACTTACTTTTGAAAATGATATATTTCTTTAACAAATGCCCGAACGTGTTATCGTCCTGTCGGATATGGCATACTCTTATTTTAATAAGGTTAGAAACCATTTGTTGTTATCAACATTGTAAGCCACAATATTTTGATTTGAGAAAGATACATTAATCAGTTAAGTTATACTCATGTTAACTTTTTTTTTAGTATAACAAACGTGAGACGATATATTGAAATTCTAACCACAAGAGGTCTTAACTATTTAACTATTCTCATGTCAAGTAGATTGATAATTTTGAGAATGATATATAATCGATGTGGAACATGTCATTTCATATGTTTATATTTTATTATAAATTGAAATACATTTTGTTATTGGAGAAAAGCAAGAAAATTTCGTATGAAAATAAAGTAACCACCATCGGCTTAGCTCAATCGTAATCGATGCCAAGAGGTGATGACCTTCGAATTTCCCACCTCCGTTGTAAAAAAGAGAAAAAAAAAGAAACTCAAAGAAGAAAAGTTTCACGTGAAACGCACGTGAGTATAAATATAGATGGCGAAGTCGCTCGCAGGAACGAAGAATTCCCATTAGAATTCCGTTCCAGCTGCCGTCGGACGTTTCCGATGAAAGAATAGCGACTAACTGAATTCTTCTGCGGCAGAGGGATTTATCAATAGCATTAACAATAGATCTTCCGCCGCCGTGATAGATCTCCGGCCGCCATTCCCTTCCTTCTTGATTCAAGGTACAGTTATTTGTCTTGACATTGATTCTCGAATTACGCGCTGTGATTCAAAGATCTCTGTCTGATGTTTTCTTTTGGAACCATGGCAATTGGGGGCGAGGTAGGATCTGATTTTTGTTCGAGATTCCAGTCATTCAGAGACGAAACCACGAAATTGCTAAAGTGAATGCTTCTGCGAAGCATTTCAATTGAATTTACTTCTCCTCGATTTAGGTCTTACGGAGTGATTTCTGATGTTGCTTGAGCTGTGAAATTAAGTGCTGGAACAATGTCTTCGGAGGAAGGTGATATTAAGGAAGCTTCAGGAAGGCAAGTGGAAGAGGGGCCAATGTCTGAGAAGCTGGAATCCGGCGCGAACCATGCGGGCAATGGCCATCATGCTGTGGAAGATACGTTTGCTGATGGCAACAAATGCTCCGATGATCACGACGAGCTTGTCCAAATGGTTATCGATTTAAAATCTCAAAATGAATTCTTAAAGTCTCAGTTGGAAAGCATGAAGAATCTGCAGAATGTGGAGAGTGTGCCGGAACGTGCAGAAGAAATTGGTTCGAGAGATGGAGAATCCGTTGATTGGAAAGAACTTCATGAAAGAATTGAGTCTTTGAACAAAGAACTTTCGGAGGAAAAGCAGACACGAGGAGCAGCAGAGCAAGCTTTGCAGCATCTCCAAGAAGCCCACTCAGAAGCAGATGCAAAAGTTAACGAACTTTCTGCAAAGCTTATCGAAGGTCAGATCTTTTTGGTTTGCCATGTATCTTATATTGTTATTAGGTGTGGATAAAAGTGAGGGTATCATACCCTATATTGTGATTAGAAGGATTTGGTTTGTTTGTAGATTTGTAGAAGTGGTGTACAGTTACAAATTTATTTTGTGTTTTTACCACACTTATCTTCGTAGTCATTTATGCTTTTGCTTTTAATCCTTGAAAATAAAGGCTATATGACTATATCTATTTACATATCCAGTTAATTTTTTTAGCATTATACACGTTCGGAACGAAAGCTTAGTAGAAGCTATATCTGAGTCATCTTTGTGAAATTTTCAGAGAATAGAGGGGAAAAGAAGGTTGAAATGAAGGGTCGTAATTGCTTATTGTAGTGTTAGAGTTTCAAAATGGATTTTTTTTTCTCTCTTTAATCTTACAACAGATAAATGTTTCTTTATGTAGCTCAACAGAAGTTGGAGCAAGAAATAAAAGAACGTGATGAGAAATATTCTGACCTGGACTCAAAATTTAGCAGGCTACACAAACGTGCAAAACAGCGTATTCAAGATATCCAGAAGGTATTTGCTGTATTCCTTCTGCTTACTACGTTCACTCTTTTACTGATCAAATTGTTATGATTGCTATGTCCGTAAGCATGCAGGAGTTTCTCGGTTTTTTAATGCAGGATTATGTATTTCTGTTAGTGTTAGATTTCTTGCATAACTAAGCAATTTCTTTGGATAGATGGGTGACCATGACATTTTGTGTCTTATTCAGTCACTAATATTCAATGATAGGAACCTACGAAGTTTGATGAGCGATTTCAAGATTAGAAAAAAGATTGCGTTGGGTCCTTAGTGATGCGTTCTTTGTAAAAGTGCTTCTGAAGACCTCGTTCATATTCTTTAGAGCTGCCAGTTTGCCAGGCTAGTTGGGATCAGTTCTTGGGGCCCTTGGGGTATCATTGGCTTGTAATAGAGAGTGTAAAGCGATGATGGAGGAGGTTTTGCTTTGCCCCTTTTCAGGATAGAGGGGCCCAGTTGTGGCGGGCTTATTTTTTTGCAATTTTTTTGGGGTATTTGGATTGAGGGGAATAGTAGAATTTTTCGGGGTGGAGAGGTTTTGGGAGAAAGTTTGAGAGTTAGTTAATTTAATAGCCCTTCTTGTAGGCGGTTTGCATGAGGGCTTGTTTTTTGTATGCCCCTTGTATATGCGTTCATACGTTCCTAAATGAAAGATTGAGTATCAAAAAGAGAAAACGTAACAAAAATAAAGCATATTATAATTCCTCCGAATTTGTGCTAGAATGTGGAATTTCGTTTTGTAAGTTTCATGAGTTCTGTAATTTTATGAATGCCTGAGTAGAACTCATGATCTAATATTTTCTTCTTGAGGAAATCAATTTAATTTATTGTTTTTGGTGGAAATTATATTACTCTATGTTTGGCAAAATAATTTGTTTGAAACGTTGTATGCTTACTTGCTTAGTAATCTAAATTGTCTTTTAACTTTGTCGTAAGGGGTCACTCTATGCATACGTCTTTATTATTATTTTTAAACTAAATAATAGCATTATCATGTTGCTGTTAGGTGTCAATAGTAAACAACATCTTTGAGTGCAAACTGGAACTTGCGATGTTATTTATACTGCTGCTTCCAATTTTCTTCTTTGGGTTGGGAAGGGTAAAGGAAGGTGTATTTGTATGACAGATTGGTGTGTACACAAACTATAAGAGATTGTCTTGTTTGTCTTGATGGTATGCTTAAACATTGCAGGAAAAAGACGACCTTGAGGCTCGATTTCGTGATGTTAATGAAGTAGCAGAGCGTGCAACATCCCAGCAGACTGCACTGCAACAAGAACTAGAACGCACTCGGCAACAAGCTAATGAAGCATTGAAAGCGATAGATTCAGAGAGGCAACAACTAAGAAGTGCAAATAATAAGTAAATCTCCATAAATGTTCTTTTTTGTGGATTGAATTTAGAAACTACCATGTGGAGTAGTGCGTTTCTCTGTTCATGGCTAAGTGTCTGTTTGCATGATGAATCCTATATTGTTAATTTTTTCTTTTGGCCAAAAGTGAATGGGGTAGGAAATTTAGATGATTTATTCCAATTATTTTTGCTAGTTTATTATCAGGAGATTTTCTTTTAAACTACCATGATAAATCCTATATTATTATTATATTTTTTCTTTTGGCCAAATGTGAACGGGGTAGGAAATGTTGATTATTTATTCCAATAATTTCTGCTTGTTACACTATTATCAGGAGATATTGTACGATTTTTAAACATTCCTGTTACTGTTATGCTTTCCATCTGTCTTTTGGTAGGAATTCTGACTGTCTCTATATTAATCATCTATCTGGAGTTTAATTATGAAAACATGCTCAGATGCTTCAAGTTCACATCGGTAACAAAAAATAGATTTTACTTTTAAATTTAGTATGATATAGTCAGGAAACTATTATGGGTGATTAATTTGGAATGGAAATTTTCTAAGAAGATAGGCCAATTTTTCTACAAAAACCAGGTGTCAGCTCACTTTATTTGTTGCGCCACATATTATAGTGCAATTACTTCTGATATTTTTAGTGTTTTAGATTTTTATAATTATTTTCTATGTATGGGACAACATCACTAACGAGCAGGCTTCGAGACAACATAGAAGAATTGCGACACTCATTGCAGCCTAAAGAAAGTGCATTGGAGGCATTGCAGCAGTCCCTTGCGGAGAAGGACCAGGTATTAATGATTACTTTGTATTGAAAAGCTACCTGACATCACTCTACTGTGTAAGAAAAGATGCTAAACATTTATCAATACTTGACCATCTCATTATTGGACTCACCAATTTGTCATGATAACAACTGAATAATGGTCAATGGTTAACCAATTTTTTGCCCAGGGGTGAACGTAACCCTCCAAGTATTTGGAAAAATAATATACTTCAGTGAGTTAAATTAGGATTAGGGAGAGACTAAAAATTGAAAACATAAATTGAATTTTCAAAAACTAATTTAGGAACAACATTTTTATTATCATCTTCACATAGAATTCACAAGTTGGATTGTTAGATACAAAAGATAGATTAAAATAACTTTGTGCCATGCAATTATAACAATATATATAGAGCCATAGAGGCAATCGTTATACTAAAATCCATATACTTCACGTTATAGAAAAGTAAATAGGAAAACCCTATCCCAAGCACTAAGATTTAGAAGGAATGAGTTCAAATCTCATGATGGCCACCTATTAAGGAATTAATTTCCTACGTGTTTTCTTGGTAACCAAATATAGTAGGGTCAAGCGATTGTCCCGTGAGATTAGTCGAGGTGTGCGCAGGTTGGTCCTGACACTCATGGATGTCAAAAAAGGGAAAAAAAGGATGAAAAGGTGATAGACTGACTCATGCATCCTATCAGAAAGAAAATTTATTTTATTCAAAGTTCACTATTAATATTTTTCTCTATAATTATTCTACTTTCTCTTTTGATTTCTGAACACGTCAAATACCAAATGTCATTACTACATTTACTTTGATATAACTGGAGGACTTTTGAAATATTTATCTTACATGGCATGTTTCAACTCTGTGTGCTTCAGATGCTGGAAGACATGAAGAATATGCTTCAAGCTACTGAGGAAAAAAAGCAAGCTTCACTAGCTGACCTTTCTGCAAAACATCAGAAGGTGAGGCATATTGGTCGAATGAATCCATGCTTTCTATTCCTCCTATTATCTTCCAATTATCATCTGTGTTTTTTGTTTTCATGCAGAGCTTGGAGAGCATGCAAATGCAACTTTCTGATGCTTTATCTGACAGAAATAAAGCAACAGAAACTATTTCTTCTCTACAGGTAAGAGTCGATTCAAAATTTAGTTCATCTTTGATGCGTCCCTACTACAACCTTTCTTTCCTAATTGGTGCATGTTATGTTAAGATAATTTGAAGGACCGACCAAATGCGTCCTTTCTTCTCTTGTTCATTTAGCTCATTTTACTCGGACAAGTTATGAAGGTTTTTCCAGTACTGTGGTGTTTTCATAAAGATTGCAATTATCTAGTATGCTTTTAGGTGAAGAGTAAAAGGAAATAAATGTTCATTTCTTGATCCATGTGTTTAGTGTAATATTGTGCAACAGACATAAAGTTCCATTTTCATAATTACAGTGATTATATAGTATGCCTTTTAGGTTTGAGTAGAAGGAAAAGTTTGATTTCTGGTTGCAATATAATTCTCCTTCTCTGTAAACCATATAAGCTTTTACAACTTAGTGTGACGGGTATTAAAAATAATTTCCTGTTATTGAAGATTGTGAGCACATATTTTCCAGGAATTAGTTGCTGAAAAAGAATCAAAGATTGCAGAGATGGATGCAGCATCAAGTGGTGAGGCAGCAAGACTTAGAGCTGCTGTGGAAACTGTAAAAGGAGAGCTAGCTCACCTCAGAAATGAACATGTAGGGCTCTTTGGTTTAAACTCTTGAAATGTGTCAAAATCATTCTAGTTCTTCTGCAAATGAATTAAGAACGTTTATATCCTGAAAACTTTTTGCACATTTGTACCGTTTTATGCTCTATAGCAATGTTCTTTTGCAGTATCTTATTTGGAGAACTTAGTCCTATAGCTCCTGAAAGATTCTCTTTCAAGGTTGTGGACTTGGTGGACAAAATATTTTTGAGAATTCATGAATATGAAATGATGGAGAAACTTTTCATCTATCAATGAAAAGGCTTTTTCTTGTTCAAAATAAGAGTATGAAATTATGGAGAGAATTGCTTGTGACATGAATCAAGCATTTTCATATTGTGTAAATTTACCTCTTTATTTTATTCTGTGAATGAGATTGAAAAGATTGACAGACTTAATTCTGATATATTAGTTTATGTTAGAGATTACATGTTGATCTGACTATGCATGTGTTTCCGTTTGTAGCTTATTTCGTTTTGAAATTGTTGTGGTTATTTTCTTTGGGTTCAGTTTGAGTGCAAATTTCAGGTTTATAATCATAGGTTCATAGTTGTATAATGCTACAGGAGAAAGAAAAGGAGGCCTGGCAAGCTGCTTCAGAGGCACTTAAAATGAAGTTAGAGATTGCCGAAAGCAATTGCATACGTGCTGAAATTGAAGCTGCTAAAATGAGGAGTATGAGAAAAAGTTCTGGTGACTTTTGTTGGATAACTATAATATAGAAAAGAAAGGGACAAATGTTTCATTCTTGTTGGACAGGTCAACTGGAATCGGAAGTTTCTGCAAAAACCCGGATGTTGAGTGCAAGGGATGCTGAACTACTGACTATCAAAGAGGAGGTATTATTAACCACTGGAATCTGTGATCATTTTAATCATTCCACTTTGCTTTTCCTTTATTATTTTCCTTAATGGGGATGGGGAGACTAATGTGGTATTCAATTGGAGCTGTTGTAGATGGTCTCACAAGCCTGGATGATGTTTTTTTTTTCTTTTTTGGTTTAATGGATTAATTTTCATCAGTAATTTTTGGGAATCAACGGGTGTGAGGAAAACTCCATTAATCTATCCACACCTTGAAAGCCAAAAAACTGACCTTTCATCGAGAAAAAAATAAATAATATAAAATGGCCAAAGAAAAGCCAATAAAAAGGGACCAACAAAAAGTGGGGCTACAAAAATGGCAACCGAAGAAAAGTAGCTACCAGACACTAACCCATCAGGAACAGGAAGGGCTCCAATCCAAAAAAAATAAGGCTAAACGAGTAAGTTTTTTATTCGGACAAGAAACAAACTTTTCTAAAAATGTTCAAGATACAAACTCTAGGAGTGAAAGAAGAAACAATACAACCAACCAAACAAGATAACTAAACAGAGCAAAACAAGCTCTTAAAACCTAACAAAAAACCAACCAAACCTAAGGCACCAAAATAAAAACCTCAACCATCGACTCCTAAACAAAAAACCAGCAAAAAAGGAAAACCAGAAAAAACCACGGCCTGCAAAGCTTTGCAAAAAACAGCCTAAAACAAGATCCAAATGAAAATGCCAGCTTCCGAACACCACCAAAGCAAAATTAGAGCAACATGAGAATCCCAAAGAGACTTAAAAACCAACGTGAACCCTTAGCCTTGATTTCATAGAGAGTGATTCCAGTTTCTTTAAAATAATTTAGAAGATCTTCCTTATCCAAAGCAATAGAGGGACGACAAAGTATTTCACTATCCCTATGATGATCCTTCAACCCGAGCTCAATCTCAATATCCCAAACCGGATTGCACATTACTGAAATGAAGACATAAACCATCTTCAAAAGACTTCACCAACTCTCAAGCTTGAATCATCCATGAATGTCAGAAGTATTATATTACTAATAACACTAGCATCCTTTGCAAGGGGCAAAAAAAAAAAAAACTAGCATCATCCTCTTGTAAGGCCTAGCGAGTAGCGAGTAATTACAAAAGTCTTTAGAAACAAACGCCCAAAGCGAGACATAAAACCTAGCGAGAGTCGAAACTCGAAACATCCTCCTTGACTTCTCCACAACCTTAAAGATTCTACTAGGAACAATAATAGTGGCATATTTGTGATCACTTGAGAAGTTGGTGTGTGTTAATAGTTATAAGGAGCATAATTTAGGGTTGGGGAGGTATGTGGAATTTTGGGATTAGCTTTTGGTGAGTGGGACCCCCTCCAAAGGTTATACTGGTGTCTTTTCTCTTAGGTTAAATTACAACTTTTGTCGTTGAGCTTCCAAGGCTGTACCTAATAGGTTCCTAAATTTCAATTTTGTATCTAATAGGTCCTTGAACTTTTATAATATCTAATAGATCCCTGCCTTGAATTTCCAAATTGGTTTCTAATTGATCAGCTATTAGACATTCTTCAAAATTCACGGGCACATTTTGTGAACTCCTGCCAAAAAGGACCGCCCACCAACCCTTCCAAGCACATTTGGAAAGCTAAAGTGCCAAAGAGTTTGGGTAATTTTTTGGTTGTTTATGGGTGAACTCCCCCTTATATAATTACTCATAGGAGATTCTTTGGTAATTATAGTCTAGTTTTACTGTCCCATGATTGGCAAGTTGTAACGTGGTAGTTCTTTAGGGGAGGGCCTCCTCGGCCCTTGCCCGTAGGCTGTGCTCCTTTTGGTTTAATACATTTTGTTTCTTAAAATAAAATTAAAAAATTAAAAAAAAAACCTCCCCCTTATGTAATTTTTCACCTGGTCAATTAAATATTTGTTTCCCATCCCCAAAATGTAAGATAGATTAATATAATTCCTCACTTCCAGTGGAATAATCTCACCAATTGTCTCCGACCTCTATGGGGTGCTTTTAAAGTGACCGATAACGATCACCATTTGATGCTGAATTACTTGTTTTCCAATAGTTTGTGGAATAACTTCCACGTTTTTGCATGCTCATATTTCACTGTTCATGCTTGTTCTCCAATATTTTATCAAATAATTTTTTAAAGCCTTATAATTTTGGTAGATATATTTTTTTTTCCTATTTATTCATCCGATATGAGGCCTTCCATTAAATCTATCAGAATGTCACTGTTCATGGTATCTAACAAACCTGGAACTATGTTTTCACCAAAGTTTCCAGATGCTGCCATGAAAATAAATTTACTCTTTTTTATTGTATTGCCATAAATGCATTTTAAAGTGAATTGTTTGTCCCTTCAACATCTACCTCAAATCAGAATTGGCTTGATGCAATTTCTTAATTATTGCAGATGGGTCGCCTTGAAAGTGAATTTTCTTCATACAAGGTTCGTGCTCATGCACTTCTTCAGAAGAAGGAAGCAGATCTAGCTGCTGCTGTGGACTCTGAACAAATTAAAGCTCTTGAAGAAGCATTAAAGGTGAGGACATCCACAGATAAAGACAATATCCATGTTGATTTCTGAGCTCTCTTCACTTATCAAACTTAGCATTGTAGGAGGCTGAAAAGGAAATCATGTTGGCATATGCTGAAAAGGATCGGGCACAGCTAGATCTTCAGAATGCTTTGGCAAATCATGATAAAGAACTCAGAGAAAGGTAGTCTTATGTTTGAAATCCATAATTTTGTTTTTCCATCTTCTCCCAGTGGGTTACTACAGACTTAAATTGCAACTGTCATAGCTGTTATTACCTCCAAGGTTGATTTGGATGTTACATGGATGCATTTAAAGATGTTCCAGGGATGATTAATATCAGTTGCAGGCTTCAGTCGTGGAACAAATCAATTGATACCATAAATATTCAAAGACATGGAATGGGAAGATGAGACAACAACCAAACTTAACCAAACTCTCCAATTGACATTAATAATGGAGGAAGGTAGTTGTAAATTATTTTATCTAAAATATTCAAGAAAGTACCCATGAGTTGGCACAGTGCCTATCCTCCAAAATGAAGATTCTTTATTTCTTTCAAGCCATATTTCGCAAATGGGTGCTCTAATTGCCATAGTTGGAAGGACTGTGCCCTTGCTTTTGGCTGTCTATCAAGCATCTGATGAATGAAATCCCTATCACGAACAGAAAGAACCACTGGACATCTTTAATGAATGAAATTCTTAAAGACGTATTGGACATCCTGTCAATACTGAATAGAGAGAGGGCATGTGATCTGCCGTCTCTTCATGGTGCTTGAAATGAACCCCTGACCTGGAGGGAGAGAGAGGATCTGTCCTTGGATCCTATTTGTTTGTGAAAGCCTAAAAAAGATCGGTAAAATGGAATGTATGAAAGTACTGTGATTCAATATTCCCATGGACATCCCATGTTACTTTTAGGTGAAAAAGATTTTTAGGCAGGCCAAAATGTTCTCATAGAGGGAAAATCCTGATGGCGAATTTTTGTCGTTACATATAATTCTCATAAGGTTTACACTAGGTAGATAATTGTTTGCAAATAGTTCCATTCTTTCTCGTCCTTCGGAATATTCCTCATTGAATTCTATAAATTATTTTTCCTTTTATGAATTGACAGCATTCTTCTTAAAGATAACTTATGAATTCCACTCGTGACAGAGATTCAGCCCTTGATGATGCTAAGCAAAATATCAAGAGCTTAGAAATGAAGCTAGAATCTGTTAATTTGCACCTTCACTCAGAAAAGGAAGCTTGGGAACAGAACCTCCAAAACTTGGAAGAATCATGGCGAAGTAATATGTCTATAGTTTGAATGAAATAGTGATTCTTGGTTTTTCTTTACAGAATTCGACAGAAATAGATTAGCTGTAGAAGATTACTCTCCGTAATATTTTTATGTGCAGTCAGATGTGAAGCAGTGAAGTCTGAGTTTGAAGAATCCTCTAGACTAGACGTGGAAAAGGAATTTGAAGAGCTAAAACAAGGGTATAGAAAATTGAAGGCAAGTAGGATATTTTATTTTGTGACTGATGCTAAAATAATTTTATTCTCAAGTTTTTACTTTGTTGTGTAATCTGTAGGACGAGCATGGTTCATTCCGTGATCTTGCCGATAGAATGATTGAGGAAAAGGATACAGAAATTTCTAGGCTTTTAGATGAAAATAAGAATCTTCGTCAATCTTTGGAATCAAAACCTCCTGTACGTTTATTTTCTACTCTTTTTGCTTTTGAAATTTTATTTATAGTATTTTCTGTACTCATACTGACCCTTGTCTTCTATAATCATCTCAGGCAGATCAAATTGATTATACTGCAGGTAGGCAAACTTTTTTTGTTTCCCTATTTATTTGCTGCTCATATATTTAATACTTTTTAGAACCGTATGAAGTTGGATAATAGACTAAAAATGGCTCTTGGTATTCTAACATTCTTTTTCTTCAACTGGTATCAGTCACTCAAAAACTGGAACTGTCAAATTTGAGTGCCTCCAATGCGGAACAACAGATTCTGGTATGTAGATCATTCTTTATCATAAAAGATTGTCACAGCTTATATTTGTCTGAATATCTTTTTTTTAAGGGAAGCGGTTTTGTTAAATCAAAACACATGCTCATTTTTTTTTTCTTTTTGAGGTGAAAACACATGGTCACTTTAAATTTACATTATCAATTTGGCTCCAACCGAAGCATCTTACTTAGAGATGTTGCTCATTAGTCTTTCTTGATTCTCTTGCTTGTATATGTGACAATAAGGTTGCTTAAAGCAACGGAATGTCATGTTGGTTTTTGATCCCATCAATTGCTACTTCAGTTTTTATTTCATTTAGTAACACAAAAATTACTTGGATAATTTTATTTTCAACCTACTAGTAGCTGTGATTGCTAATTAAAGAATATTATGATATAATCGGAAAATTAGTTTGCATGATTCGAGTGTTAAATCCAGTCACTTTTTTATTCAGAGATTTAACCACAATGTTAGAGATGAAATTTTATTAGTATTATATTTAATATCTAAATATAATAATAATAAATTTCTTTGATGCTTTTTACGTGGAACTAGTATGATCTGTAAGAGACCTTGAACATGTTCATGATAGTTTTCTATTTTCTTCTTTTATTCTAGCTTTTAGCGAGGCAGCAGGCCCAGAGGGAAGAACAACTGGCCCAATCACAGAGGCATATCTTAGCCCTTCAAGTATGATCCATTGATTGAGATGTGTATTTCGTTTCCTAAATGCAGCTTCTAATAATTCTGTATTTTATAGGAAGAAATTGAGGAGCTTGAACGAGAGAATCGTCTGCATAGCCAACAGGTAGAATTAAGTCCAAATTGGACCAATTTATAAGACATCTAAAGCTTTCAGTTTTAAATCTAATTTTGTTCAATTGTTATGTCTGCTTGATATACGTGAAAGTCATACCATTTTAGATGGATTTCTTATATTTTTGGTGTGGAATTTAAATATTATCTCATGGGTGTAGCAAGTAATGTTAAAGGCTGAGCTTCGTGATATGGAAAGATCACAGAAAAGGGAAGGTGTAGACATGACATATCTGAAGAATGTCATCTTGAAGCTCCTTGAAACCGGTACAGTAGAAGTTTTATTCTGCAGCCACAAACTCCATTTTAGGCCTTGATTTATTTTACACCCTGTTCACATTTTGTTGTCCTCAATTTT
The DNA here is from genome assembly GCF_001995035.1 of Momordica charantia. The sequence goes on from NW_019104523.1 coordinate 1,354,704, forward strand.
ATTTCTAATTAGGTGAAGTAGAAGCTCTGCTGCCCGTAGTTGCGATGCTCCTCCAGTTTAGTCCAGAAGAGGTTGTATTCGCTCTTTCTACTATATCTCTATCTGATCAGTAGGTATTGTATTCTACTTTCTTAGTTGTGTCCAACCAATAAGTGCAGTCAAAAGAACCCATGGAAATTAAAGAAAGAAAGTCATTGTTGGGCTTATAAGGATCGCCTAAATAATAGGAATATAATCATTTACGTGCTCTCAAGATATGGTTAGTGGACTTGCATTCCTATGGTTTGTTAGTCTCTAGAGTGTCAAATCTTTTAGTCGTCGATTCGATTCATTTCCCTGTAAAAAAAATTTATGTGCATGAAAAAGGAATATAGGACAAAAAATAATAAACGTTAGGCAAGGAAATGATCATTTTACCCCTATATTTGTCCAATCTTTAAGTGGCGAACTTATTACATCCATAAGATTAAATTAGAAAGTTAGCTATTAACTGTTCTATTAGTCACACAATTTAATCTCCACAACATCCAAAATCAAGCCATAATTGCAGTAGGCAGAAAGCGGTATAAACATAGCACCAAAATTGCCGCAACAACCAAGAAATTCCACTAATATATGATATTAATTTCACTATTTATGTAAGTTCAGAGTTTAATTTGATGAAATTAAAATTTTATGATTAGATTCAGACTTGTTCACTAGTTACAAGTAATAATTTAATGTCAAATTGATTCGTTTGAAAATAATTGATTTTAGATTTCCTTTATTCGATGATGATTCGTGTATAAAAAGGTATTGGAACATTTAGAAAATGTTCATCTAGTTTCAAGTTTGTACTTAAAAAGTTAAAAGTATTGTTTCTAGGCTTTTTTCAACTTCTTAAAGTTTTGAATTTTTCATCAGTTCTCCCCCCGCCATCTTTCAATAGTCTCAACTACCGTGAGTAATTTTGGTTGATGTGCTTATTACACAGATGCAAAAATGTCAACAAGCGTACCGTGCCTCCAGGGACGCTCCACCAAGCCCTGCTACTGATGCTTCTTCAGGATCTGCTCTTTCTCTTTTCTCAAGGTTTTCATTTTCATGACAGATGAGAATGAGAGGAGGCCTCTAGAAAGCGACTGTGCTCGAGCCAGCAGACAAAAGCACAGCAGAGTTGCCATAACTGTAAGAACTCGTATGTTTCTTGTAAAACCATTCTTTCATGCATAAAATGAGAATATTTACAGACAACAGTTACCATAGATTAAGATACATACATCGAAACACGGTCAAGAAGAGGGATTTCATTTTTTTCTTTTGGGAGGGGAAGTGTTGTATTTTCTTTGAAATTGTTCTTTATTATATATATAGTGATAATTCTTGTCCAAGATAGCCGCTCGCTACCTTCCCTTATTTGGACATGGTAAATGAATTGGTGGGCCATCGTTTTGCTGTTGGGTTGGTGACCGAGTCTACTTGTCACATTCTGATTGGTACCCTTCACTTGAAAAACTCGTTTACTAAGATCTCCCCCGATAAATTTTCCATATTACTCTAAATATACTACTGTCTTCTACTATGTGCTACATCAACATCATTTGAGAATTTATGAAGTAAGAACAAAGGAAGCATGCGAGATTTATGAAGGAAAAGTTGTAGTAAGAACAAAGGAAGCATGCGAGATTTTCCCATCCCTCTCCTGTCTCGATAATTTGTTCTATGTTCTGTATAGATTCACTAAATGGAGATTCAATGAAACTTTAGGGTCCGTTTGATAACGTTTCATTTTACGAAATGGGTCCTTAATTAATTATTTTATGAATGATATTTCAATAAAGTCTTAAAAGTTCGAGAATGGGAAACAGGGAACTGATTTCAATTTCGTATTCAAATCTTCCTCAAATTTTGATCCCATTATAGTTCTACCGTCATTAGCCTTTTAGGTACCGTTGGAATTGCAAAGTTTAGCAACAGTAGACCAGAAACTGAAAAGTGGGCAAACTTTTTTGGAACTTGAATATTAGAACTGTGTGCTTGAGTTTTATAAACGTAAAATCAGCCAAAACTGCCACTGAAAAGTGAAGAGAGAGAGAAGTGAACCATAGGTTATTGATTCGAAAGCTTCAATAGTATAATCACCAACCTAAACTACTCATTTTTCACCAGAAGATCAAAATCCTCTTGAGAAAATTTGCACGAAAACTCTACCAAAAAACACAACTCCCCACCCCCATTGGACAAATAAAGATCCTGCTTTGATCAGATTGCCAACCAAAACCAAAACCAAAACCAAAACAAAAACAAAACCAAAAACATTACATAAGAAGATGCTCCGGCTTAGATTTCTACCCCAGAGCAGAAAATAGAGAGCAAAAATTACATATATGTTATACTGAAATCAAGCATGCCTTGCCTGGAAATCCTTCATGAAAGCAACCAAACTCTCCACCCCAGCCAATGGCATCGCATTGTATATAGAAGCTCTCATTCCTCCCACTGATCTGTGCCCCTTCAGCTGAACCATCTTCTCCTTCGCTGCTTCCTTCACAAACTCACCCTCCAGCTCCGCTTTCTCCAGCGTAAACGGCACATTCATCAGCGACCTCACCGACCGCTCCACCGGGCACCGGTAGAACCCCTTGCTCCCGTCGATCGCCTCGTACAGGATCTCCGCCTTCTTCTTGTTCTTCTTCTCCACCTCCTTCAGCCCCCCCTGTTCCAGAAGATCCTCAAACACCAATCCACACATGTAGATCCCATAACAGGGAGGGGTGTTGTACAGCGAATTGTTCTCATGGTG
>NW_019104523.1:1358460-1417817 GCF_001995035.1 Momordica charantia
AATAGTAAAAAACAAGTTCTTTTCTTTGTTTGTTTGTTTGTTTTTTCTTTCCTTATATTAATATGATATATTATTTATCTTTGAAGAATGTCACTTTATTAGTCTTTTTCTTTGGAGGGTATTTGATTCTCGTAGTTTGGATTATAAAGTTTTTTTTTTAAATAAGTATAACATTACAACAAATGTAAAGGTGGGAATTCTTTTGATGTATGTCGACCACTTTGAACAATTTTATTTTCTAAAATCTATGTCAATTTTAGTTATTTTATACCTCTTATAGATAAGGGACGTACCTTTAGTAGCTACAAAAGAGTAGGTGATTTTATCCCAACATAATTAGTTTAGACCTTGGTATTGAATATCGATCGACCTTTCCACGTATTCTTAAGTTTGATATTGATATGAGAAGTAAATCGACATTTCTATAATATTACCAAAAAACGACAAATATCAATAAAATGTCATAATATAGACATAACATTAATATTAATAATTTTTAACTTATTTAAAAATGGTGAAATGTTTATTTGTTAATTTAAATATTTTTCTCAATTTTTTTTATTTAATATCTTTTTTAGAAATATGCATCGATACCAATATTTTATTGATATTTACATATAATTGAGACTCCAGCATTTTTATTGACGTCGATATTCAAAATCTTGCTTTGGATTAATTTTTTTAGGGTAGAATTGTCTCTATTAAATACCTTGCGCATGATTTTCTTTTCTTTTAATTACATTTAAAAAAAAAGTGATCTCGTACTATTTATAATGAGTTAACCAATTTGAGTTCAACTCGCAACCAATCAACTATTATTAAAAACTCATTGAATTACCTATGTGTCTTTTGACTCYGTAACTATGAAGTTTAATATTTATTGGAAATTATAATTAAAAAATAAGTTTTAGATATAAAGTATATTAATTTTTTCTTATATGGAAAAAGGGCCCGKAGAAAAGAGGGGAATCATGGGGAATATTGAGAAAAGGATATTCCAGTGGCTGAAAGGAAGCCTGTGAGGCCGCAGCTTCATAAGATTCAGAGATGATTTAATTTTTTTCCTTTTTTTTAATAGTGCGATGGTAAATAGATTTATAAATTAAAAGTTTAAATACTTGGTCTCTACATTTCTTACTTTGCTTCTTTTTTTTCTTTCTTGAAATTTCAATTTTGTTTAGTTTAAGCTTTATACTTCCAGAACATTCATTTGTATCTCTATATTTTTAGATAGTGACTAAATTGGTTATATTTGTAAAATTTTAATGCAAATTCTATACAATGAAAACCTTTTAATACAAATTTATAGTTACATTTCAAGAAAATTTAGTAAGTAAAGTATCAACTTAAAATTGTAATYGAAAGAAATGGGATAATGTTAATAAAGAAACCAAATGGTCACTTTTCAAAATATATGGATCAAAATATACGTTCTGAAATTCTAGAACCAAAATGAAAATATATATATAGATATATAGGAACTAAAATAAATCAAAATTGAAAATATAAAATGAATCAATATTGAAARTAGAGGCAAAAATATTTAAATTTAAATTAAAGAACCTTGTATCACAGTGACTATTGAATACTAAAACATGGGGTATGACTCATTTATCCTTTTTTTTTAATAATTTCTGATCAGAGTAAATTTTATCATTATACTTCTGCAGTATAATGTCTTAGTCACTGCACAAGAAAATTTAATCTATTTTTTTTTCCATTTAAAAATGTAACTAGTTGTTGTCGAAAAAAGTATCAATATAATTTAATCTAAATGCATCACAGGGATACAAAGAGTTATCAAATAATAAATAAATAAATAACTTAAGAATCCCATAAGGTCAGAAACAAGGCATAGTTTAATTATTAAAAACAAAAGCCACGTCARCATATTTCATAGGCGGAATGCAAAAAACTACTAATTTAACCAATTCAACCAAATCCTTTCCATTCCACCATAACTTTTCCTTAACAAACTTACCATAATGACACAAAATAAAAATAAATAAACTATATTTACAATGCTATAAGTTGCTCAATTGTTTAAAATACATGTTTCTGACCAAAATGTTGAATCTTCAGGGTTGGCCGAGTGGCCATTGGAGTCGATGAAAAAAGTGAAGGACTAGAAAGAACATGTTTGTAGTTAAGTCTATGATGAGCTCCTATTAAAAGTCTTGATAAAAAAAAAATAATAATAAAATTGGTGCAAAATGAAGAAAAACAATAATGATAATAATAATAGAATGCAGGGGAAAAGTCAAGCTAATAAAAATTAGCTACCTTGATATATCAACTAAAATACAACAGGGTCGACCCTAACTTATAAAAACTCTACCTACCCAACAATGACTGAATTGAATCAACTAATTTACATGAATTTGTTAACCCACCGTCTTCAGAACCATAAAAACTAACCACTCTACTAACATGAATTTGCAACTCCTAAAGGATACAGAAACGCATAGACATGGACCAGACATACCGTTTTCTGTGTGTCTTGATTGCTTCCGTTTGCTCTTGTTCTTTCCTTGGTCATGGCAAATCTTCGGCATTCCGTTTGGGAACACGAACAACTCTGGTTGGATTCCTGGGTCGCAGGGAATTCCAATCGAAACTGCTTCAACTATTGAACAAAGACGAACAGGGGTGATGGGTTGAAGCATAGCATTGTAATGATCAAAACCTGGGGTAGGAACGATTGTGGCGCTTGAATCATTCACCTTCAGAAAAGGTGAACTTGAAGTGCATCTTTAATCATTCATTTTAAGAAACTCCAAAGAGCAGCTTCTGATTCACACACTAAAGGCATTTACTTGAAGAGGCTGGACAATGGACCTTTGGGCTGCGCGGTACCTGTTACATGTCTATGTTTCTTATTAGTATTCTCCTTTCCTTGGGACAACAAATAACGCTCTTTCTTCTCTGACTTTCCTTCTTGCCCAATTACCTCGACCCCGTTCATATTCCTCGGGTTGACATCTACTGCATGAAGCAGCTCCTTGGTAACCTTATCATGAGCTTCCTGGGGCAGGATCATGTCCTTAACCTGGTTTCCCGCGGTTTCTAGATCCGTTTGGTTATTCTCTTCTCTTCCCTCCTTTTTAACAAGCTTATGTTTCTTATTTGCTCTCAACTTACCTTCAGAACTAGGTGGCGATTTTTTTATTTTTCTTTCTCTCTTCTCTGACTTCTCTTCTTGCCCAATTACCTCGTCCATCATCCCCATGATTTCAAGATCCTCACACTTATGCTCAGTTTGTCTTCCCTCCTTTTGAACAAGTTTACGTTTCTTATTCGCTCCCAACCTAACTTCAGAAGTAGATGGCAGTTTTTTAACTTTCATCTCTTTCATGACAACCAATTGGTCCTTCACAATATCAGAGACTGGTGAATTATAATTCTCCTTAGTAGTAGTATCAACACAAAGATTCTGCTTCTTGTCAAGAATGTTCTCATCTCCCTGCACAATTGCACCATTCAGGGTTTCGAAGATAATTTTTCCCATGACATATCTACTCTCACTCAAAATACCCTTCCCGAGAAGTTGATAGTCAATTTCAAAATTCTCTCTCTTATTTTTGAAGGATTCAACATCATTCACCAGCACTTCAAAAATTTTAGCAACATCTTTGGCAGTCTTCTTGGACACAAACACCTAAAAATAAGCTCTAATTATAACAGGCACAGATAACAGGAACCTTAATATAGACTTTGGTAAGCAATAAATATAAATTATTTACTTAAGTTAATATATATATTATTTACCAAATTAGAGCATGGAGAGGTTGGTAATGTTGGCGTGGCTTCAAAGAGACAATCTGCACCGGTAAAAGCAGCTATGCAACCCTGTACTTTCGAAGCAAAGTGACTAACCCCTTCAGCAAGCTCCTCCTTTGATTTAAATTGAGCCGATCTTGTAATCTCTGGCCTTAAATTGATCTGCACAAGAGAGTTTTCTCTTGCATAATTCACACCTTCATTCCAGTCCCCATGATACAAGGTACCAGCAAAAGCCAGAACTATTAGAGAATTTTGAGGGTTCTTAACTAATGCCATGTGAAATGCCAACAATCCAACCCTGTACCATTTACAAATCTCATCAGAGGTATAATATTTGACTGTTGTTTAAAGGTCTAAATTTACCTAGGATGGAAACATGGCTGAGATATTCATATTGACACAATGCCATTGATTGAAGTTCAAGGGGGAAAAATGGTATCGGTGTATCGTAATAATTAATAACATGTGCCTTCATATTGATAACGAAAATATCTTCTATAAATTTCTCTGATTTACAGTGATGGTTTATTAATAAAAGAAGTATTTAATCTTTCACCATCACTCCTACTAGCATCAGTGCAACACTAGCAATAGTGGAATATATTCAAAAATGTCTATTTTTTATAAGGATAATAATAAATAATATTGTTTATTCATCCATTATCAAAGCTAGCTCTAGAATAGTCTTTGATCAAACCAAGGAACTTCTTTTGCCTGAATAGATAACATGGCCTAAAATATAACCATACATGCAGTTCAAAACAAAACTTTATTCTTACCGAGCTTCATTAACAAAACTCTTGGACCAAAAACCAGAGTGATTCTTGAAATAAATATTAACACAAGAAAATGCTAATTATGATGAATAACATGATATTAGATATGTAAAATCTGATTTTTAAAATGAACAGGAAAATCTAACAACCAGATGCGAAAGAAAACTAAATAATGAGCTAACCATATATTGCAGTCTGATGGCCGATCACAAGAAACCAATTTATCCAAATTGGAGAACAGTTTCTGCATAGAATAAAGAATACGGAGCAATCAATACTCAAATCCTATATTAAATTGCTGAAATTGATATGGTTTAACCAGTCTGACTTGGCACTGGTATTGGCACCATATGCAAGGAATAGAAAAGCACATTAAAGGACCCAGATATGCACAAAAAAGTTACATTGAAGATCTTTAACAGTCCACACCAGATTCTTTAAAGATTCATTGTCAAGCAACCATGTAGAAGTTCACATAAGTGCATGTATTAACATATACAAAGTATTGTCTTAATGCCCAAGGAAACATTAATCTTCCTTAGTTCACTATTCTAACTCATTTCCTACATTCATGAGACAGTGTAGATTCACTTGAAAAAAGGAAGACCATCATTTTTGTCTTCTATATATGCCAAGTATTTCAGTGATAGTCTCTTAATCATTTCAGATTATGGGTAAAATCAAGTGACAAAGTTCTACAGCACTCACCATCAACATTATGGAATTGAGAGAAGATTCTTTAATGTCTTGCTTATCAAGATATGCAGCCTGCAATCATAACTGCAACTCAGATACGTGCTAGGATTAGATCAAGGTCATGTTCCCTAGAGAAGGAATCATCAGAAGAGCATACATGAAATGGCAGCAGAATCTGGAGCAGGTTAAACCTCTGAAGCAAATAGAGAGAAGGAACAGCAGCTCCATAAGATAGCATATAGTTCAACTCCATCATTATCCTGGTCTGAAAATATAAAGAATGTTGTCAAAGTAACCTATATAACAGTAGCTGCAAACTCTAAGTTATCTCAACTAGGACAGCCAAATGGAACAGTGCCAAACCTCAGAAAGTATGTTTTTTTTAATAGCACATACTAGAGGAAAAAAGACTTCCCATTATAAGTGTAGTGTAAAAAAGGAAAGAAGGAAAAGCAGGAGAAGAAGACACAAGATAAGGAAAAATGGCAGACGTTTTAACAACAAAGTGTAGGAAGGAGAATAGTATTGTTCAACTTCCTCAGGTTACCTTATCCAAGCTCATGATGGAAGGAGAAAGTTTACGAATTGCAGTCTCAGTATCCTTTGAGAGTGACAAACCCAAACGAGCTGCAATTCTTAAGCCCCGCAGAATTCTTGCTGCAACACAAAATTAAACACATCATTGTGGTTGCCTAGTTCATATTGTTTGAAACCACAGGGTGCCACTAGTCACAAATGTTATTGCACCGACAGAGTACACGTGGAATAGTAAAAACCTACCACAATCCTCTTTGAATGACAATGATGCAGGAATTAGTGTCCGCAACTGAGTCCATGCCATCCAACAAAAGGGGGGAAACTTCATATAAGAAGAGGATGGATAAATCAATTAAGGGAAAAATGTAAAGTTACCTCTGTACTGTCTCTATTAGGCCCTTTTTTCCAAAAATAATAGCATAAAATGCCTCTTTCTTTCCTTCAAAAAATTTATTTCCACGGTTTGAAATGACCAAATCAACTTATATGAAAACAAGTATTAATATTAATGGGAATTTCCCAAGAGATACATGATTACTTGTGGAATGTTACCAAAATCACCAACTATTCAGGTTCACTAGACCCCTAATTTTTTAATTTTTTTTGGAAGATAAAACAATGAAACTTTATTCCACAAAAGAATCAAACTAGGAGGGGGGAAGGGGTTAAAAAAGGAGCAACCCCTTCAAAGCCAAGGGAAGCCCACCAAAAAAGAAACAAAAAGAAATTACCAGTCAGCTTGAACAAAAAAAGTATTGTGATGGTAAATATCTGGATTCATCTTTCTTCTTCTTTGTTAACCACATTCATTTTTAAATACAAGAAAACTTCAAATTTAGAGTAAAAAATGAATTAGACTGCAAGACATAGAACTGCTTGAAAGAGATAATTTTTAATAGGAAATAATGAATAGCATATAATATTCCGTAAGTAATTAATGGGTAAATTGAATATAGTGACAAATTCGATTGTTCCTAAAAGGACTATATTATTCTTAAAAGAAAGTATTTGGGCACTGGTACAAAAGAGACATAGTACAAGGGTAACTTTTCCATTTAACCCTCTAAATGAATGAAGAGTTTTCGGAAGGGGAAAGATCTTCACCTTCAAGGACCTTAAGTCTGTTATTCCTTCAGCATAGTCATAGATCATATTCCGAAAGGGGTCAAAGAATAAACTGTTTCAACAATTATCAAGATAACCATGAATTACAAATTTATCATCACACAATGATGTGACTACTTAGTACATGGATTTATGATATAAACCAGATTTCCAACAAAGCCAAAATTATGTCGAATATCTAAATACCTCAGCACATTTAAAAATCATATAATGAAAAAGGTCTGATACAACACCTGATAACAAGACAGGAATATGTTGCAAAAGATATATTTCATATAGAATACAGACCACTTGTACAGCATGGAGTTGGACTATACATTACACACAAATAAAACTGACCTGTTAATTGTGAAATCCCGGTGCATAGAGTTCCTCCATCGGATTAAGTCCTCTTTGACACATTTTCTTGGAATTTGAGAAGACACTACTGTTCCTTTTCCTTCAGAATGTTTTGCAACTGTTTCAAAACTTGAAACCTAATAAAAATAAATATAAATAAAAATCATGAAAGCACACAAGATGTAGATCAATAATTGTAAAATTACTTGCTATCAATGAATTATCAATACTTTTTTAAGCTTAGGCCGTATAAATTACCAAGTTCTGATGTCTCGGTATTAAATACATGAGTTAATCTATATACATTTTAAGAATATGAAATTTTGATATTATTCTTCCAGTCATTTCATGAGGCATAAAGACTTGAAGCCTAATGCACCTCATGAAGGCATAAAACCCGATGCTAAACTTGTCTTGCCTTAAGAATAATAACGATTCAAAAGTACCTTTGTTTCTCTTTTATTAGAAGAAAACAAATTTGAATGAATTAATTTGGGAGCAAGGATAAATTTTTACCCTATACTATTCAACAAAAATATATATCAAGATAAAAAAAATAATACCGGCATGCTCCTTAGACTTGTTTATGGCCCTAAAGGAGTCATATGAGATGCAAATTTCATGTAATCCGGTGAGAACAATGATGTTAATTCAAAAAGTCCTTCAATACATTACTTGCTAGACCAAGAAAAACGAAAGTAAAAGAACGTTAAAGAAGACCATTAATAGTCCAATGGAAATGCATCACTACCTCAATAACAGAGCCTTTGATGTTAACCATACAAATAGGAAACCGGCGTCCAACAATTTGTGCACGATGAAATAGTTTGCGGATCTGCATGGGACAGAAGGAAATATACCATTCTTAGATACATTGATTTTCACTCTTAGTAGTAGAGGAAAAGGAAAAATAAAAAGAAAAAAATCTACAATAAGTTATACAACGCTCACAAAGACCTGTTGAAGTCCAGCTGTGGTAATCACATCAAAGTCTTTTGGTACTCTATTTAGGATCAAGTCTCTGACGCATCCACCCACCAAATAGGTTTCAAACCCTATGCATTACAAGAGAATGGAATGCCAATTCAGTGACGTACCATAAATCAAATTGATGAGACAAAATGCAACATAATTGAAGAATAGACAGCCAGCTACAGAACTAACGAGCTCGAACTATAGATGATTAATAATATAGATGCTTTCTTGGATGTTAATGAAGTAAACATTTTCTCATAAACAGCTGGAAGTTTTTGCCTATTGCAACATGTTTAACTACCATAACAAGGATGTAAAGGAGAAAATACAAGCAGCTCTTGGTCATGCCTACACGTATTCTGTTTGTTTGGCATTTTTCTATAATTTGGATTTCTTTATTCTTTAATTCCTTTGTATTTAAAATAGAGTTTACTGCGGTATTTTATTCATTCATTGAGAAATCGATACAGAGAAGAATAGAGAGAATTTCTCCAATTGCTCTTGAAATTGTGTGAACTGTGAATCGCTACTAAGGATAATTCACCTAGTAATAAGATTAACTAGTTCATCGATATTATAAACATTCAAGCCATATTAATCAATAAACTGTAGCAGGACCAATTTTTAGTAAGCAACGTGGGACATGTAAATGCGGTGGCTACAAATATACCGGTACTATAGGCACTGAACATGTTACCTTTCTTTTGAAGAATTTGCAACACCATCCATGACGAAGGCGGGATCATTGAACGTTTGATCCCAAAAGCCCGTGCATCAACTTTATTCCATTTGGACATGCCAATGTTAGCTGCTTCATCTACAGGCATGGAACATGGTACCTTAAGCTTAACAACCAACTTGTATAGTACGCAAGGAATAGCTAAAAGTGAACTATTTCAATGGCAGGAGTGACAGAGAAGACCACGTTTCATAGAAATACTAAGTAACTTCCTTCAATTGGCAAATGAAAGCAAATTAAACTTGACAGAAGAGGGAGGGGCGGAAATCACCTCGACGACCCGCTGAGTGAAAATCCATTTCTGGGTTCATGGGAGACCGAAAAACTCCTCCGTTAGCAAAACCGTGCCTGAGGCTCTGACATCCAAATTTTGAAACGTCGTTGAGGTAAGAAACTTACAGGAGGTGTTGAAACTGTTGGATTGGAAGAATTGCGTAAAAGAAATGCATTAAAGAAGCGGAGAGAGAGAGATAGGGAAGCACCTGAAGCTTGATCAGGTCATTGAGGCGATGTAGGAAGCCATTGTAGTTGCTTCTGAGAGAAAAAAACGCCATAAGAAGAGGAGTATTCTATCATGGCGAGCTTTGTTCGTCCGCCATGCTCATGGAGGCGCCAGGTTTTCAATTCCTATTTTCCTCGACCCAAATTCTATTAGACCTCGGCCGATGAGTGTGTGACGTCAGTGTGATTCTGTAAATTATTAATATATATATATATAACAAATACAAGATTTGGTGAATATACATTTGTTGGTATTTAACATATTTGTTTTTCAAAACTATTTTTGAATAATGTGATTCAACGTTTAGAAATCAATGTTTTTATATTTTTAATTTAAAATTTTAAAATGTATAATTATATTAAAATATATATATATATATATATATATATATATATATATATATTAAGGAAAGTAGGTGTACCACCACCGTAATAAAGTGGTAATTTTTAATGCATAATTATATTTTAAAAAAAAAACTTAAAATTTCAATAAATCTGTTAGTTTATGTCATAAACTAATTTGATGTTTATTAAATTTAAAAAACATGTCAAGTATAATATATTGTAAATACAACATTGTAAAATTTTAGTTATACAAAATTTATAATAAAAATATTAATCAATTAATTAATATTATTTTATAGTAAACTATATATTTACTCCATAATTATTTATGATTTAGAAATATATCGTTAAATACAGCCCTAACTTCCAAATTTGCTATCAAACGCATCTCTAAAAATAAATAATACAATTTTTTCGTTAAATAATTGATTTTCATATCTATGTTTTATGATCACCGACCAAAAAGTTGTTAATTATAATTTGTATTGTGTATTTTTAGTCATTATTATTAGTTCAAACAAAATTGGTAATTATTTGAAAACAATCAAGGTTCAACGAAAAATATAACCCTCGCAATTATAGTTGATGATATCTTAATACATTTGTGAGTGCATGTCTTATTCAACTGATCATTTGATCGTATCTAAATGATTATCGTAGGATTGTTTTCTAATATGGGACTTCTTATATCACGTATATATTAGTAAATTTAATACAACTCAATCTTAAACCTCAAAGTTTATAATTTTTACAATTACATCTAATTTACCCGAACACGTAAGAAGATAAAGCTCTTAAAATCCAATGAATTTTGAGAAAAATAAAATCTTAACAAATTAATAATACACAATATTCAATGTTTATTAAATCTTATCACGAGGTCATAACTTAAACAAATTTTATAATAATTAAGTCCTAATGTCATATTTCTTTAACTTTGTTATTTCATACGAAACCTTGTTGGTAATCTATTGAATGTACACATCAATAATTTATCGAAAATTAATAATATATGGTAGGAGCACTGAAACGACTTGTCATGTATAAAAAGTTAAGAAGATTGGAAGAATCAATAAGTAAATTATTTTCTCATTCTTCCGATCAATAATGCCTTGAGATCTCAAGGTCGACTCAAGTCTCGATGAAAGCCAAGTCGAGATATGCAAAGACTGCATGCTTGAACCTTAGTGAAAGACAATCACTCAAAATCGCCCACCAAATCATCCATACAATCACTTGCAAAAATTCTTAAAATTTATTAACATATGTGATTTTGTACTTTCGTAGGTCGTAAGTTCGACTCCCACCCTTTATACTAAAAGAATAATTAAATAAAAGTTGAAAATTAATAATCTATTAGAAACTTTTAAGCTTTTTTGACTTATTAATTTAGCATTTCTATTATACACCATCGATAAAATTTGTAATTTAAGGAAAAAAGAAAAAACCAAAGACAATGTGGATGGCAGTGTGTTGAACGCGCCCCCAAAGGGCGTGTGAGAGATCTCATGGAAATCCTTGGCTTTGGCTCTTTTTTGTTTTTTGTTTTTTTTTTTAAATTGAATTAATTTTACCAAAATATTTGAGTTCGCTGGCATTCGCAATTGGTTCCATTCCACGATAGAGAGATCAGCTGCTGCCATCGATTCAACGAAGTTTTTGGAGCTCAGCATCAGCTACAGCTAGGGTTTCTAATCTCCATTAATTCTTCTTCTTCTTCTCTTCCGTTCCTTCTTCTTCTTCTGTATTTTCTCTTTCAATTCGCCGGTTTACGCACCTCCCGCGCCCGGGAGGGACCAACCAACGCTATGGGTGGTGGCGATGGAGCTGTGCACGGCGCCAGCGACACGACGACCGCTGCCGATGGAGTCAAAGTCAACGTCAACATTCGATGCTCCAATGGTTCCAAGTTTTCTGTTCTGGTTTACCTCGAATCTACCGTTGGATCCTTTAAATCCATCCTCGCGGACCACAGCGAGGTTCCGGCCGATCAACAACGCCTGATTTACAAGGGTCGGATTTTGAAAGACGATCAAACCCTACAAAGCTACGGTGCGTTCTTCTTCGATTAATTATTGCTTTTCTGCATTGAATTCTTGCTCGTTTCACAAATCTGGGTTCTCCTTCCTTCACCGTTCTTCTAATTTTGCTTGTCTCGTTGTTGGCATTGATTTTTTTATTGTTCTCTGAAGGCCGGGATTTAAGTGCTTGATATAATCCTTTTTTCTCTATGGTAATTGTTCATTTATTGTGATTTCTGTTAGGGTTAGAGGCAGATCACACCGTTCATTTGGTTCGTGGATCGGCACCTGCTGCACCGCCGACCAATCCTTCTACTGCGCCGCCCAATGCCGGCGGTCCGAACACCACTTCGAGTAACGCAAGGAATGTTCCATCAAATGAAGGTGGAGCTCTAGGAGGATTTGGGTTGGAATCTTCCCTGTTTCCTGGACTTGGTTTCGATGGGCTTGGTGCCACCGGGGGCTTGTTTGGAGCTGGCCTTCCTGATTTCGAACAGGTGCAACAGCAGCTGACCCGTAATCCAAACATAATGAGAGAAATAATGAACATGCCTGCCATACAAAACATCATGAATAACCCAGATATCATGCGGAACTTGATCATGAATAATCCTCAAATGCGTGAAATTATGGATCGAAATCCTGAGCTCGCGCACATTCTCAATGATCCCAGTACTCTCCGGCAGACGCTGGAAGCTGCAAGAAATCCTGAGCTTATGCGTGAGATGATGCGGAATACTGATAGAGCAATGAGCAACATTGAATCTTCCCCCGAGGGATTTAACATGCTTAGGCGAATGTATGAAACTGTTCAAGAGCCATTTCTAAATGCCACAACTATGTCTGGAACTGCTGGAAATGATGGCTCGAACCCTTTTGCTGCACTCTTAGGAACGGGTGGGGATGTGACCAATAATACGACATCCAATCCATCTACAACTACTCCTGATGCGACTAATGGATCTCCTTCTCCAAATACAAATCCACTTCCAAACCCATGGACCCCTCCTAGCAGTAAGCACTAGTTCGTTTAGATTTATTTTATTTTATATTTCGAACCTGTTTCTTAATAATAGGAATTCAATATATTTTCAGTAGAGTTCATGAGGTTTTGACCCTCTCTTAACTGCTTTAGAATCTAAGTTTCCTACCCATCAACTTTTTATCTTATTTTTTAGAGTATAAAGATATTTTACAATCATTTAACATCTGTAATCCATCAGCTGGCGGTACACAAACTAACTCTACCAGGTCAAATCCTACTCCAAATGTTAGTGCTCAAGTTCCCACTGGTTTAGCCGGGCTTGGTCTTCCAAATCTTGAGGGTATGTTGGGTGCAACACCAGATGCCAGTTCTCTGAATCAGTTGATGCAAAACCCAGCTATTTCACAGATGATGCAAAGTGTTTTGTCAAACCCCCAATATGTGAACCAGGTACTATTTTGTCTTTTCATTAGAATTTGAGGATGATGTGGAGATTATCTGTTTCCTTGCAATATCTCCTGTCAGATTCTTGGTCTCAATCCTCAAATGCGCAGCCTGCTTAATTCCAATCCTCAGCTTAGAGAGATGATGCAGAATCCTGAATTTCTACGTCAGTTGACCTCCCCTGAGACATTGCAGGTAAATGGATCCACACAGCTGCCATGTCAACATCCTCTTTCTACTTTAATTCCCTCAGACCTGATCCTATCTAACCTTAACACTCTGTGTGACCATTTTGTGATYTTTTTTCCTTGATTATTTTTGCAGCAATTGTTTACTTTGCAGCAACATCTCGCGTCACAGATTGGTCGCCAGCCCACCCTGTAAGTAGTGAAAAACTCTCGTTTAGATCGTTCAAGTAGCCTTGCCTAGGAGTTGGGTTTTATCTTACTGTTTTGATAAACATATTATGTTAATATTGATGATTAATTTGCCATCTGATAAATTGAGTGGAGTCAAGTTCTTAGATATTCTTTTTAAGCATCTTATATAGTAGTTATAGTCCTTGTGATTGGGAAAACAACCCTTCTGCAATATGTGTTTTACATTTTTAGTGCTGAATTAATGTACTTCAACAACATGTCAACACCTCATACCTTTGTGTAACCTTCTTTGGCTGCTTGCTATATTTTTGTTTTTGGTCACCCTTTTTTAGTACTTCTAATAGTTTGAAACAAAAAGTTAATACCAAATAAAAAAGCTCCGACGAGTTTCATATGTGTATGTTGATAACTGGATACATAGTGGGTCTACTAGGAAAGAATTCTTATATGACAGAGAAAAATTTGTTCAGAATTTTTACCTCTTCATCTCCGTTTAAAAAATGCTTTTAACAATTTAAATGATTTTTTAAAAATTATTAGATATTTGGTGAGCGAGCACGTTGAATAGGTTAACATTATCTTGCATGTTTGGTAATGCTTGTCTAAAAAGCATCAATTATCTGTAAGAATCTATACCTTATTCCTATAATATATATTTTTTCTTTTAATAATTGAATCATATAAATAACTTGCTACAAAGGCTATAAAAAGGAATAAGAAATTATTTTTTTTTGTTAGTCTGTATCTTAAGGACGTTCAAATCCACTTGCTAAGAATACCAAAAAGTTGATAATATTGCAACCATCATGGATGAACAAGTTGTTGCACATCTAAGAAGTGTCCAAATTTGTGCAGTAGATTCAAATAAAAATCTTTAATAATCAGTAAAGCTTTGGAAAACTATGTTAAAAGAGTTTAAGCTTTTCGCGTTTTCTGTGTATTGTACTTTAATGAAACTCTGGTAACTTACAAATTCTAGGATGAGTCAAAATAAGTCCTTCAATTAAAGCACAGTGAGGTATGAAATATATTCTCCTTCAAGGGACCTTTCGCCAGGTAATAAAGAAAGCAAAAACAAATAATGATTTTGAAAAGCTTATTGTTTGATCTCCTCAAATGCCCAATGTTCTCTAACAATTGGGCCTTTTTAACTTAAAATTCATTTTTTAAGAATACCAAATGATTAGTTTCAGATGACTGGGTCTGTTCCTAGATGACCCAATCCCCAAAACTTAGAACATTTGGGATGTTTTGATTAGAATGGGGGAGGAAGAATCATGCCATTCTCTCTTTGGGCACAAGCAAGAACATGAAAATGAAAGACAGAGACACGAACACCCTTTTGATTACTTGGTATCTCCTCCTTGTTGCACTCTTATTTACATAGTTGTATACTATAAAACACGGACACGGCAAAAAAGGAGGAGTGTCTGTGTCGGACACGCAATTTAAAGTGTTCGAATATTAAATTTTTTATTTTAATTTCAGACACGTGGGGACACGCCAGATAAAAAAATATTGTTTCCTTAGCCCAATTTTGGAAGTCCAAGAAGTTTGGCTGAAATCTCAAAAACTTAAACTACAAAAAAAAACCCTAAAACGCTACCTAGTGACCCACCCTTCTSTTTGTGTGAGTTAAATTAAATAAGCTCTATTCTTACTTCCTTTTTTYCCTAATTTCATATGAATTAAACTAGAGTAGAATATGTTTTACAAAATTAGGATGACAACTTCGACCCAATAATCAAATTCAAATCCTTCTCTAGGATTTTTTAGTGGATTACATTTACTATTTTTATGCTTTTTAGTGGGTACATCTTCAACCCAATAAATTTACTTGACATTTATGTTTTTTAGCGAAGTATATTTAGCATTTTTATGTTAAATTTACCTATATCCTAAAAAAAATAATAAATAAATAACGTATCCCCAGCGTGTCCGTGTCCTAGTTTTTTAGAAATTGACGTATCGTCGTGTCCTGTCGTGTCCGTGCTTCTTAGGTTGTATATATAAATAAGAGTTTTGTTTTTCTTTGAAAATGTTAGATAGTTGTTTGTGAAGCATCTGTCCAGAGGAAATATTTAAAAGAGCTTAACTAATAGGACACCCATAGCTAAGAATCTCATTATAGAAGCCTTCAACAAAAGTCAAAGATATTTCTTTAAAGATGTCTTATCACCTAGCATAGCATGAAATTGCAAACTCTAGTTTTTTTTTTTTTTTGGTCTTGATAGCTCACCTTTTTATTTGCTGGTTATTGGCCTGAGTTGGGCACTACCTTTGATGTATTTTGATCAGCTATTTCTATACAATCATTAGTACAAAATCTTTGTACTCATAATCTGTAGAACTTGCATATTGAGGAAGCTCATACCTTAAACCCCGCAGAAACAACTCAGCTCATAAACTACAAGCTGGGGTACAAGCTACCAACCACACCATAGACACTCACGTTTCACATATAGAGAAAGCTCGTGTGTTCATATGTAACAAGGGAATCAACAGATGGACACGAAAATCTGTTTGTCAAAGTAATTGCCCATTGAATACTCTGACTGTCAGCACCTCAATCTCCCCTCTATTTATAAACGATTATAACCACAATTAGCTACTTTAAGCTTTGGAAACTTCATCAAATTTTGATTGAGTTGTTAGCTCTATTGATGTTTGTTTCCACCAGTTTTGCGACTGCGTATTAGTTTACAGGCATTTATCTTGATTAAATTCTTTATCCTGTATTATGATTCTGTTTTTGGTTTGTCTGTAGTTCTTGTAAGTACTTATCCTACTTTTCAAATTTTGTAGGAACCAAGGTCAGAGTCAGACTGATGGAGGCACAGGTAATGAACTCTACAAATAGGTCGACGACATTGATGCTGTGCTACTAATTATGATTGGAAGTTTGGTCTTGGTGCGGTTGTCATAGCATGTTATGAATATGTTGAATCATTCAACACTTTATGTTCTTTAAGAGACGAAGTTGGCTATGATATATACATTCCAGATGCATCATCACGTGAAACAAAAATTTGACTGAAGGTGGTTTTTGATGTAAAATAGTGGTGGAATAGTTTTCTGATCCATTGTGATTTTAGTTAGTCTTACCAAAATGCACATTACGATGAACCTTCCAATAACAAGACTTTTTATTTGTATGGTTGATCTGATTAGCATTCTGGTTTTGGTTTGATATTATTCTCTTAATGACAGGAGCTGCCAACAACAATATGGGGTTGGAAATGTTGATGAACATGTTCGGTGGACTTGGTGCTGGTAGCCTAGGCGTGCCCAACAGACCCGATGGTTGAATCTCTTGCTCTTTCCTTACATTCAGTTGTTTTATTTTAATTTACTTTGCTCTGATACCTTCTTTCAACAGTACCACCAGAAGAACTGTATTCAATGCAGCTCACACAGCTGCAAGAAATGGGATTTATCGACAGACAGGAGAATATACGAGCACTGATCGCTACTGCAGGAAACGTCCATGCTGCGGTTGAGCGATTACTGGGGAATTCAGGTCAGTAGTCGATCGATCCCATTGGTAGTGCCAGCCTGGTCCCCTCGACTGCTGACAGCTGAGGTAAGTGACTTTGGAGGTGAAATTCAAGTCTGGTGAGCATACGATTGAGTTCAAATTTTGGTATAGGAGCGGCAAAGTCGGGAATACGATCACTGAATTACAAGGTCTCACTCTCTCTCAGGTTCTCGGAGTTCCTGTAATACATGTTTCTCTTACATGATAGCGAGATATGTGATATGAACTGTGTGGAAAATATGTTTAATTTAGATAATATTTGTTGTTTTTGTTCGTCAAATTGAGTTTATTGAAGTTTCTGTTTTGATACTATTACTACGGGAGCTCAATGATGGGTTCTGTCACTCTCACTGACCCACTCTTAAGCTTTCTGTGAATATAATACATCCACTTCACTTGCTGTTTTCACATTTTTTTTCTCGTTTCCAATTGGTTAAAGAAATATAATCATTTCACAATTAACTATGTTTCTGTTTTATTTTTTTTATTTTTTTTTGGGAATATTCTAAAAATTGTATAGAAATTTTTGGAAACAACACAAACAAATTTCTTTCCTTTTTCATTTCCAATTTGTTCCAAAACATAAATAAAAATATTGTTTTATCATACTTAAATTTAGGGATGATCGGGTCATGTATTTTATTTTTCTTTATTAAAAAAATGGAGAAACAAGAAGGCATTTAATTACCAATTTGGTTGTCATGATTTTAAAAGTTTCTATATATGATTTGGGCTTAGTTTCGATGTTACCCATAGTATTAAAAGTTTATTGAGCTTAGTTTTAATTTGGGTCTCGTGGTTTCAATTTGGTTTCATTTCATCAAATCTCACACATTGTTTCTCATTTATCTTTTTATATGTTAGAACAAATTTCTATTCTTTTACTTGGTACTAAACTTTAGTATGGTTAACTGATACAGGTAGTCTATATTAGCTCATTGTTATGTGAAAAAAAGCGCATCAATACATTAACGATAGGATGATTTGTAAGGTTTGATTAAACTATAGGATCAAGTTTGAATTTTTAAAATTATAAAGACTAAATTGGAGTTAAGTTTGAATTATTGGTACTAAAAAATTTAAAATTATAATACTAAATTTTGTAATTTAACTTTTTATTTAGACGACAAATGAAACAAAGATTAAGGATATAATGAAAGGCCAATTTTCAATCAAATGAAACAAAGATTAATATATAATGAAAGTTTAGAAACTATATAGAATATTTGAAGAAATAAGTATGGAGATTTAAGAAGGAAAATATGATTTAAAATATAATATTCATGACTTTCTCTCTTACCTCTTTAAAATTTAAGTAATTTCTTTTTGTCCAACAATTATAGGATGGAGTATTTGTCCAACAATCCTACTTATTAATCCTACCTAAAAAAAAAAAAATTGAGGTGAATTAATAAAAGTCCATAGGGAGTAATGATTGTCCATAGTTAATTTGCAAACACCACTTAAAATTTAACAATTAATCATTCACTGGCATTAGCAAAGCAAGCATTTATTGGTAATTGCAAGTAAAGCATTACTAAAAGAGAATGAGGTTGTCTTGTCTAAGACTTTCCCCAATCTCATATCAATTCAATTACCAATCTCACCCCATTTAATTTTAATACAAACACTTTCTTGTACAAATACAACACTCCTATTGAGTAATGGCTCAATCTACCAATCCACTCTCATCAAAATATACAATCCAACCAAAATACACTGCTCAAAACTGAACAACTCCCACAATCCATGACAAGATAAATAGCACACAAGTCAGTTTATCGTTCGTCATCGCCATCGCTATCGCTATTAGACTGAATGCAATCACATGAGAGCCAGAAGTCCAGCAGCTTCGTGTTAACTGTAAAAGAATTCAGGGTCGTTCGCTCATGCTGTAGCCTTCTGCATGCTGGTAAAGACTATAGTTCTCCGGCGTTTCTATCTTCCCCGTTAGCTGCTCGTTCCCTGCTGCGATCAATTTCAGGAAGAAGAGTTCATATTCAATTGTACATCTTGTGTGGGGGTGTGATAGAGATGGATATCCAAGCAAAAAGCATTATCAAATGTGGATTTTCTCAAAGCATATCCATAGTTAGCAACTGATTTTTACTTGCACATAGTTGTCAGCAGACTACTGATATCAGAATTAGCACACCAGTTAAACGCTGGTGATGTTGAAATGATACTGAGGGAACTTATTCAGCTTTTAATTTAGCTTGTGTTATGCATGCTCGAAAGATTAAGCCGAAAACTTGACAAATTAACATGTTCTGAATCCTTCAAATAATGACAATAAAGTAGTTGGCTATTATATCAGGCAAAGAATGATAAATAGAACATATGAAACTTTTATGGCATACCCTCATAGAAAGACATCTGGCTGAAACTTCTCGCGGGTTTTAAACTTCCATTGGATGGAAACGTAGCATCAGCTTTGTTGGTGTTTGGATCCAGAAAATGCAGTTCAGAACTCATCTGATCAGGACTCTGGAAGCACATGTCCTCCCCCAAGGGTGCAGAAGTCTGAAGGGATTGAAAATCCACAGGTCTTGTTTTCTTATCTTTTGGTGACTCGACGTCGGTCTCCACTTCTGATTCGGCATAGGCGGGTGCCGTATTCTGCTGCTTCCTCTTCGATCGAGCGCGCCTGTTTTGGAACCAGTTATAGACATTTGATTCAGAAATTTGGCCATGCTGACCCAGTTCAGAGGTTATCTCTTTGATCTTTTGCTTGCTAGGAGTTCCATTCCCTTGCTCGAATATACGCTCCAAGATCTGAAGTTGCACGGGCGTCGGAGTCCATCGCTGCCTAGAAGTAATTTTGTGGCCGGAAGATGTCATCAATGGCTCACAGTACATATTACCCAATCTCATTCCTGCAAATCAGCAAGACACGAGCTTTGAGCAAGTGTATAGAGGAGGCTCATCAGATTGTCTCCAAGATCAAACGGAAGGAGCAGAAAGCAGTTTCCAATTTCTAACAAGTCATTTCTCATCCAAATTCTCTAACAATATCATCATCATCATCATCATCACCAAAATCGTTGAGTCTCCACTAGGTTATTCAATTTGCAAATAGTTGTATAAAACCCCCCTTATTGATCAATAGCTAAAGAAAATACATCTCACCCGTTAGATAACACGGTGATAACGATTTGGTTCATCTGAAATAAATTTTCTTTTTACTTCTTCGAAAAATGCTTTAGAATTAATTTTAGAGAACAAATACATTGTGATTCTTTTTTCCCCAAAAAAGTAGATCACTAAATGGTGTTATAAAAGCGCCTCTTAGATAACTATCCTGCAAACAACGAAGGAAGAGGGAAATAAATACTTTATGGCAGTCTTCCACACCCAAAAGGACCACAGAAAAAGTTGGATAGCATCACAAAAAGGAAACCAGTAGTGCAGTCTTACAGCATTAGATGTGTGCCCTTTTTCGAGGTAACAAAGAACAAAAGCAATCAAAATTCAACACGATCAATAAGAAAAGAGGCAATCGACGATACTCCAATAAAAAATCAACACCGATCGAGAAACGAACATCCTACTGGAAGGTCATTCGATTGAAATAAACAAGAACTTGGAGAAGAGCATTGCATTGGAGAATTAAAAAGAGAGAGAGACCTGTAAGATCGTGGTGAGCAGTGAGGGTCTTGTGCATCTCAACAAGCTGCTCGCAA
Organism: Momordica charantia; assembly: GCF_001995035.1. The sequence goes on from NW_019104523.1 coordinate 1,379,328, forward strand.
ATGGTGGCGTAGACAGCAATTTGCTTGCGAAGAGTCTCCAATTGGTCATCGGTCATGACTTTGACGTAGAGAGCGCCGGCGGCGGCGGCGGTGGTGGTTCCGGTGAGGTGAAGCGGAGGGTTCTGGTGATGGTAAGGATTTTGCTGCTCCGCCTTCTCCCACTCCATCATATTACTATTCTCTTGATGCCTTCAAATTTTCTTAGAGAGAGAGAAAAAGAAAACAAAGAAATATGAACGAAAGAGGAGAAAGTGGAAACTCAGAAGAGAGAGCTCAGCAAACAGAACGGTTAACCAGAAAAGTAAACAAACAGACAAATATGCGGGAAACAAAGCCACGGAAATCAAATAATTAAACCCAAAAATATATATATATAAATAATAATAATTAAATTAAGAAAAAAAGGTAATTGTCTATTGGTAGGATTCATAGTTTTTTTTAGTTGGGAGAGCAAAAAGTTAATAGTTTGATTTTTTTTTTTTTAAAAATTAATTACAGATCAACTCAGTCTGGTTAAGACAACTATCTCTAGCCATGAGTTTAAATTCTTACCCCTTTGCAAAAAAAAAAGGAGAAAAACTCATAAAATTCCAGGTTAGTCTAAAATTGATTTGAATTATATATTTTTATTTTTAAAAGTTGGGTATATATATATATATATATTATATTTTAATTATTTGGGTAGAGAACATGGGTGTTCATTTGAGAAAAAGAAATTAACCTAAAATTAATTTAGGAAAAGATTTGGCATCCATAGTTATTTGAATCTAAAAGAAATGGTAATTAACTAAAGAAAAGCGAAAAAAAAAGAAATAAATAAATTGTTACGGACTTTTTCAAGAGAAAGAAAAAGGGAAGACATCCCTGTCCAACAATTACGAGATACTTAGAGAATCAAATCCACATCGGATTTGATTTTTTTTTTTTCTTTCGGGAAAATATTCGGATCTAAAATGGAAAGCAGTTAAACCCAATTGAATTTCCTTATAAAAGAGGAAATTATTTCATTTGAAGGGCAAATAAAAGAAAGGAAAAATGAATAGATATTTGCAGAGAAAGGCAACCGGACGTACCGGTGGTGGAGGGCTGAGGTGTAAGAGCTTGTTCTGGCAGTGTCTCACCCTGGGGGTACCCGTCGGCCCAGTCAGCCTCTGACAAATTGACGTGTTATTCTGAAAGTTTGTGCTGTCTGCTACGGCGGTCGGCGGTGGACATCACGGCGGAGATAAAAAGAAGATGTCGGAAACTCTGCAGCTTTTGGCAGCGGAGGAGGAGGGTGTTTTTCATTTGTGTCAGAGATTGATGGTCGTCCTGTCCTAAAATTTAAATTAATTATTAATTATTAATAAATTAAATTGAAGAGGAAATAATAATTAAAACGTGGACACATGCAGGGTCGTTGTCTGATTTGTAATGTGCATGTGAGGATGTAATTAATTAGATGAGTCATTAGCGTTAATTGGATTTAGAAGATAAATCCAAAAGCCTTAATCATATAATATTTGCCTTTATTTTCTCTCTCTCTCTTTGTCTCTTTTGTTTAATTAAGATTCGGTTGGGATTTCCTGTATCTTACTTTTCAATTTGTGGTGGAAGGCAACCCATTTTTAGTTTCTTAATGGCAATGGAAATAAAATAAGAATCAAATTAGAAAGGCTAGAAATATAAGGCAAAATGAAATTTTTGATATAATATCTTCTAAACTTATATTTGGAATCACAATCGAAAAATGAAGTTGCCAATTTGAATATAAATAGTTAACTAAATAATTTCTCCAAGATTTAGATTCTCACTCCCATATTTGTAAATTTGTAATATTATATTTGGAAAGAAATGGTGATGAAATTTGTAGGCCTTTAAACCTAACAAGATAATTTTTTTTTTTTTTTAAGAAATGTTAATGGCATTTTATGCCCTTCTAAAATTAATGAATAAATAAAAATCATTAATTTTGGTACAGGATTTCACAGTTGGGAATTGGTTTTCCATTTTCTCAACTGTTATAGTGTGAGCAATTAAAATGAGAATGATAGGAAAAACTCTTATTTCCGTGAAGCAAAAGAGGCCTAATATTACAGATAATTCCCACATTGGATGAAGATAACTACCGAAGAAAAAAAAAGCTACTTAAGCGAGAGAAAATAATGGATAAACTAAAATTTGCCAACTCTTTTGAAAAATACACATCAACAAAATTTAATATGCATAGGTCACGTCACCATTTCGTTGGATCAACTAACAGTCCAACTCAATTCAGGAACCAATTCAAAACTAAACTTTAATGTCAAAGATAGATTAAAAATTAAATTCAAACTTCACGAATCAAACATGTCATCTTTTACATCGAATTGAAATTAAATTTAAATCTCGATGACAGAAGTATTGTCGTAGATCTAAAAGTAAAATGAAATTGAATAATGAATAATGAAAATCATATATATTAATATTAATGGGGATGGGGTTAATTAAAAGGAATTTGGAGTAAGGATGGGAATGAGAATAAAACAAAGAGAAGACATAAAAAACACGTGTAAGCAGGAGAGTGAGTGAGATTAGAAGATAAATTTGATTAATCCAATAAAGAGAGAAAGAAAAGGAAATTAAGGATGATTAGCCGACAGAGCATGTGCTCCACCACTAAGGTTTGTAAGGGCAGGTCAAAATCAGGGGGCGGCCACGCATTCTTCCTCTGCCCCGCCCTGCCCCACCACCAATCATCCACCAGTGTGAACACAAGAAGAGGGAGGAGCAGAAGCCTTCCATTTACATGGAAATGGAACTGGAGGAGGAGATTTCCGAGCGAGGAAAAGGATCCAATGACTTCGAAAGAATCGAAATTGGTCAAAAATGGAAAAGAGATATATCTCGTGAACAGATAGTTTTGAAGTGGAGTCCTTTTGAGGATGTGAGAGCTGAATAGGGGCATGGGAACAGTGTGCTAATCCACGCTCCAATGGCAGCCACAGAGAGTGGAGATTTTGAGTTCACCAGTGAAAATCTAATGGCAGCCACAGTAATTCTAGTTGGTTCGGTATGAATCCAGCTTCTTTCCAAAGTCCATGGACATTTTGATAACTCTCTGCCTCTCTCTCTCTCTATCTCTAGGATTATAGCTTCGACGCCCAGTGAAGCTGATGGAGTTTGCTTTCACATGGTGTGGTCTACGTCTACGTCTACCTAAACCTAACCCATGATGATAAATCATAGACCCACAACTTGCTATATGGGAATTGGCTCAATTGGTAAAGTTCCATTCGTCAAATTGGGTTGTTGTCTACTTTAATAGTAAGGTTGACCCATTTTTGGGCCGGCTTAATAAGGAGATTTCGTGTTGGGGTTGCTTTATCTCAAAACCAATTGACAATGAGATGAGTAGTTCATATCTATTATAAATTTGAAGTTTTCACGTGAATCCTTGATATGTTCTCTTGAGACCGTGACTCTTTTCATTATCGATCTTGGTCGAATTCTATTTTTGGACTGAAACTCGTTTGAGCATTTTAGATTCTAGTATCATAACATGTAAACTAAATTTTGAATTAGGAATGAATTCAGTCTTCAATACAAGAATTCATTCATAATTCATAATTCAAAAGTCAGTTTACATGCTATTGGACAAAAGCCCTTCCCTTTCCACCAAAATAAAACAAAGGGAGTATTTAGTTCCCGAGTTGAATCTGTGCATGTGTAACGCTTAGAGTTATGAAACCAAGTCTGGGAATTTATTAACCAATGAAAAACTTAAGTCTAACCCACATTTTTTACCTTTACCAGTTGTAAACTTTGCAAACTAAATCCAAATTTCTATAATCCGTTAATCTATTCCTGTGAGTGTGGACAATCTAACTGTACATTATGCAAATTCAAGGCCTCCAACTCCAAAGCTTCATAAGCACTAGCTTATTAAAACCATGAATCAAACATTACCTAAACAGGTAAAAAATAAATAAACAAGAAAAAGTTCAAATCTATGTGTGGTTTATCACGTTTTTCTGTCCATATAATAATGATAGATGGAGAAGATTTGTACAAGTTATACCTTTCGGCAAAGCAATCGACCATAGAAATTTGTGGCACCTTGCTTAAGTATTCGATGCTGGATATTACAATGGATGAAGAGGCAGGGGTTGTGCAAAAACTGCAGAGAGAAATATCATGTTAAATTTCCTATACAAATTATAATAACATCAGATAAGAGTCATTTACATCTGAACAACACCTTCACCCGAAGCCAATCTGCATTAAACACATCCAAATAAGGACATATGTACGCAAAAATAACACAAAAAAGAAAGTATATGTCGAGTGAATATCAATCGTGGTATCCTCAATTTTTGCTTTCCATGCAGTTTCTGATCACTCCAACTCCAAGTAGTCGAGCATATAGTCAGTGTTATCCTGAGAATTAAGAGTCTGCGCATCATTTTCGAAAATCCTTCACAATTTCTTCAACCAAATCATTGATGATCAGACCTTCCACCTCCCTTCCAGTCGTGTTAACTTCATCATCCATTAATGATGACCATGGTGTCGAATTCAAATCTCGAGCCATCACCCCATCAAGCAAGTAATAAGATCTGTCAGTTGGAGGGTGTGTAAACTTGTGGATGATGTCCCATACAGAATCCAATAACTTTTTTCCAAACAAAGGCGGTGGCGGCGTAGAGGAGTTAATGACTTTTGTTCTAAATCTGGACATTGTTAAACATGGTGCTAGTGCGAGTGGAAGTGCTTCGTTCAGCAGATCAAATAATAGTTTATGATCTACACTATATTCGTTCTGCTCCTTCTCAATGGTTTCGTTTTTCCTCTCTGATTTTCTGTAAGCTTCTTCCACCTCTTCAAAGATCGCATTGCTGATAGGCTTTGCAGCTGTGTTATTTCGTGAAAAGTTGTTGCCAGTTGATCCATCATACATACCAGAAACAATGAGAAGGTCTCGTACGTAAGCTTCTGCTGGATCTTCAAGTTTTGTGATTTCAGACTCAACGGGCTGCTGTTCCACTTTGTCCTCAAAATCATCCGACTCGAGTTGATTCAACTGTCTTCGAAGTTCTGTGGTGTAAGAAAAATTAATTAAATATTCCAACTCAGATATTATCCCCTGTACTTATTTGATAAGTGTCAGTCTCTCAAAGAATGAGATGTTTTAGCTAGTAATGCCAATTTGCGTTTACTGTATTCATAATTCTTTATGTAAGCAATGTTCATGTTCAGAGAAATTATATATCTTGTTAATACGTGTACTAGGATTTTTTTAGAATGGCCAGAATAAGTAGAAGCAGAAAAACTTTTGAGGGCAGTATTTGAAGAGAACAGACTTCAAATGTGAGTAATCAAGATGGAAATAACCACTATATAGTCATGATAACACAAGAAGAAACAGTTTATCAATGAACAAATATCCCGAGAGATATGACCTCTTAAAATAAATGAGTCCAGAAATAAAGGAAGGGAACTTTTTCTAAATACGTCATTGCCCATTGGTAAGAATACCCCACACAGAGTAAAAAGGCAATTCCACGGACCTTTTAAATTAGAGCTGATGTCCCTAAAGACCTGAGAAACACAATTCTCATCTCTAGGAGTCACATCTGAAGTTGATATTGGGCTGTGATGATCAGAAAACTTCCAGAACTCTTCTTGGACACTGCTGCACACAGAAGCAGGACTAGGAGGCACCTCAGTGAAATTCTCCTGAAATAATAAAGAAAAATGATTAGTGAAGATAAAAGTGCAGAATAAGAACTGATATAACTAAATTTTTATACCCTTTCGTGGCGTTCCCCAGAGTTCATTACAACAGTTGGTCCACTCAAGATGTCTCTGGTAGAGTATAGGTCGGTAGTATGCAATCCACTGATCGATTGAGTCTTTCTGCCAAACAACTTCCCTCTAAGAGTGAAATTATATCTGAAATTGGAAACCTTTTCTTTAAAATTGAACCTCTCTTTCTTCTGCTTTTTAATGTTCGCCACATGATCACTTGCTTCATGTTTTCTCTGAATGTGGACACCCGTTAAAATGTGGCGGTCCTCCAGAAGAAGCTTCCCAAATGATGTTCCTGCCACTGGAGCTGAGACTGACCTTGTGAGATTCCTAGGAGACAATTCTTTGGGAAGGACCTCATTTACATCTGCCTCATGCCTAAAAGATCTAGTTTGCATTTCTTCGGAATCTCTGAGTATTTCCCAGTAGTTCGTATGTTTTTCACTTGTCAATGTAGTTTCTACTTGCTTCGTTACTCTTTCCTGATCATATACAGATGACCTAGAGCTGCCACTATCCAGGTCTGAATCCTTACTCTGAACATTATTTCTCATTCTCTCTGACAAGAACCTTCTGGTATCTTTGTTTAAGAATTCTGGGGAATCTAACGCATTAAACTGAATTTCGCTTTTGCATGATCTCGTTGATTCTGAACGAAGTAGACTTATTCCAGTATCTCTAGTGATACTATCTCGGACTTGTGTTGCTATGTTCCGAGCTATTTGTCTAGAGTGAGATGGCTTCTCACTATATGGTGTCTCTATTCCACTTCCACGTGCAGCAGTACCCTTTTTAAAGGTTTTCCCTTGCAATTCGCATCTCAGCCGCTCCTTGACCTCTTCAAGAAAATCTTCGATACTAACTCTTTCTCCTAAGGTCCCTGAAGAGTTTGTCCAGTGCTCTTCATGGAGGCACATCTTATCAGGACCAGGCTTCAAGATCACTATCTTTGTCGGACCAAGCAATTTGTCTGTCTTCCGATCACAACTTATCAGGCAAGGGTGCTCAAAATCTGCATCCATGGATTTGCTTCTCAAAGAAAAGGATCCTCTCTGAGTCTGCTCAGCTCGGAATGTTTCCCTCTTAGTACCATCATCCAGACCTACACTTCTACGAGATTTCATCTCCACCGGACCCTCAGATTCTGCCGGGAGCTTCTGACTCGATATTTTCCCTGTGTTTCCATTAAGTGCCATCTCTTCCTGAGCCATTGACCGTCTGTTTATGCTACTAACTTCAATAACCCTTGAACAATGCCTAAACCTTGAAGCCTGCCATGCTTCAAATTCCTTCTTGAACTTTTGTAGTTCCTCCTCTTGAGGATGTTCCCTACGGCATGGTTTTCCCATCTTCTGACTGCTGCTCCATTGATCAGCATCCTGGTCATTATCATGATAAGATGAATGCAGGTCCATCTGCTTAGAATAATTCGATTTGGAGGATACATGAGAAGGCAAGCCTCTGCCAGTACTTTCTTTATTTAAGGTCTTCACTCCCTTGCTATTATGTCTTTTGTCACTTAGCTCCACTTCATCTTTTGCATCCAAGGGCAACATATCCATCCCCATGAGTCGAGCAACAATGCTTGGTCCATTATGTCTGGGATTTGTGCGCGTGGACATTTCCTTATCAATTAATTTCTTCATTGAAGACTCATTTTTGAAATAGTCCTTATCACAAAACACTTCATCAATTTGATAGGAGTACTGAAAGTTCAGAAACGATCACATAAAAAATGTTTGGTTAGAGAGCATCAATGGGAACAATGTGAAAAATGACACTCATGGATAGTATATTGGTACTGGGAAATAAGATCATTAAGAATAACAGAAAATTAGAGGATAGACCCTTGAAAAGGAGATTATTTTAAGAAAGAATGCTGTTTTGAGAATGAGAAAGTGAAACTATTTGTAGAAAATACTCCAATAAGGATGTCGTGTAGTAATAAGATTCACCTGTATATATTTCCTTTGAGTTTTCTTAACAGGAGGGCCAAGGTTAACTTTGCCATTTTATTCATATAATTTTCCTCACATAGGCTATTGAGTCCCTAGGGAGTGTATATGAACTGTTATAGCTGCGGGTCAATTAGTTTTAGGAACTTATGGTATTGAATTTATTAACTAAGAGAGTATATGCCATAGGTAATACCATCCGGTACAATTTTTTGGTGGCAGTCTAATCTAACTATGTTAATACATGCCAGATGATAGGTCAATCCACAATCAAACTTGGTTGCTGACAGAAATACTAAACACGAAGCTTTTTTTTTTTTCCTAACTCGTATGCTAACCATGATGTAATAAATTAAAGGCTGGGAAAAGATCTTACAGATTCAACTTTCAAAAAGATTCTGCAAATGATGTTGACTGAGCTAGAATACCAAATAGAACACATTTCCAGACAGATCAAAGCTTGATATCTTAAACTTAGATGGTCTAATTATATAGTCAGACTCGTTTCTAAGACAAAAATTGCATTGGCGTGAAAGCTTCAAGCTGTAAACTCTCAGAAGTAACAACATCTTAGCAAGATAATTCGACGTGAACAGTTGTTTGGTTAGTATAAAGCAACTGCAGATTTACCGATATTTCTTTGGCAGCACAATAGTTTTGGGAACTCTCTAAGTGCAGCTCCAGGCTATTTCGAGGGGTTTCTAGGCCTGCAGAATAATGCAATTTAAATTTAGATAAAACCGCATCGCATAGCAACTACTGTTAATATATATATATATATATATATATATTTTTTTTGAGAAAGACAGTTTATCCTATGATTAATTTCTGCTCAAGAGTATGCTTATATCTAGTTGGACTGAAAAATGTTTAACATTAATGACACCAGAATTTCCAAAAACCTATGAATTATTAATTTAAAGAAACCTGGTAATAAAGAAACATGGTTCTATATGCATACCAATATTCTACTGCAGACTCGGTCGTCCAAGAACAATTGATCTTGTCCTGGCTGCCAAACTAAGGTTCTAGATAGCACAATACTACATATTCTGATATTTTTAGAACTCAACTTAATGTCAGACACATTATAAAGGGAAATGTCTCTTTGAATAGTCGCGCAAAATGTTCTTCGTATAACGAAGGAGCACAATAAAATCAATCATACCGCCATTACGTCTCTTTTGATTAAAGACTTTCTTGGCCATGCTTCTGTGGTCAAAGTCAAGAGGATTCAATAAGCCTCCCATACAGCTCGTGGAACTACCATGAGGCCATCATTATTATGGTTCTGTCATACTAGTTTATAAACTGGCAAACTGCAACCAACAATAAATAAATATCAACGACAAAACCATACATTCCGAGCACACAAACAGTATTTAAATTAACAACCACGTAATATGTTATGCCAATTGCTAAGTAGTACAATTTTTTTGTGGGAATGGAACTCTGGTTATACCTTAGCTGTTTAACAGCGATCCTTTGTTTGAAAAAGCCTTCCGAGAAACAACAAGAGGCGACAAGCATTCAGACCAAATCCTGGAAATCAATATCGTGTATGAGTATGAGCAACAGAATCTACACTACACTTCAAATAGAAATTCCGAATAATTAATTCTTTATATACAAAACATGATCATTTTCCGTTTTCTTAATATTTTGATTTTCCGGAATCAGTAAGCGGAGAAAGTCAATAGCTCAGTTATGTACAAGAAAATCACGAGTTAACACAACAAGCACAACTGTTACAGAAATCAGAGAGAGACAAGAGAAAGACTATAGCGAGATCCATAGAAGGAGAAGCAGGTCAAATATCATATCGAAAGGCTTCAAGGAAATTCGTGGTACAGAGCATAGCAAACAAGAAGTCTACCGAAAAACAGGACTCATTAATCACTTTATTTCGTCAAAACAAGCCACCTACATCATAATTTGACAATCAACGAGTTCAAACAATCACAAACAATTGTCAGAAGACAAAATTTATTCAGAGCGGCGAGACTTGCATACATCGGCGGAGTTCAACAATCCAAGTCCCTGATCAGTAAGCAAAATTCACGCTCAAACAGAAAACAAAACGCAGTCTAAGCATCAGCACCGGCTTCGTCAACCAACTAGCTCAATTGAAATTCTCCGAAGTAATCGAACAGAGGAACAACGAAATTGCACGGCATTACATCGGAAAAGTTGCTGAAAGTTAAATCCGAAAAACAGAACACAGCGATTGAGAGAGAGATGTGGAATGGCGATCGCACCTTTGAGAAGAGAGGCGGAAATGGGGACGGAGGATGGCGCCGGCAAGAACTGGGGCGGCGAGTGGGGGAGTACAGTTAAATAAATGAGGTGTAACTGGGAAATTTAGCAACGAGGAAGAAATTAGAAATGGCGTCGTTCGTTGGATGCAATCATGAATAGGAATGTGTCGACGCAAAAAGTAGGAATTGAAAGCCATCAATTTTCTCGTAATAATTAAATAATAATAACAGTAAAATGATTACCAAAATGGCCAAACTATTTTTAAAAATACAAAATAAAAATAAAATAAAGGAAACGGAAACGATGAATATTAATAGTAATAATAAAGAGCGGTAAAGTACATGCCATATTATGCGTTTTCAAGCCCCGGTCCCACTATCCTTTTTTCCCCTTTTTTTCGGGTAATAAATTCCTGAGATCTTTCCCCTGAATTTTTATTGATTTCTTTTACAATATTATAATTTTTTTAGTACATGATTTTTTATTTTAATTTTGTTAAACTGCATCAAGTTCCATTTTACCATTTGTGGCTAAAATGTTGTTGTTGTGTAGGCTTATATTTAAAGTAATACACCAAACTCCGTAACGTTAAATCTTAAGGAGAAGAAAGTCAAGTATTTGAAATTATATTCTCAAATATTGTTCTACTAAAATAAATATATAATAATACATTCCAGTGATCATTTTGGTCCATGTAGTCTCAAAATGTTTGTTTTGGTCTCCACATTTTAAAAAAGCTGATCCATTTGGTCATTGTTTGCAAAATTTTAATACAAATGCAATACACTATGAAATTCTTTAATACAAATATATGATTGCATTTGAAAAAGTTGAAGGAATGTAGTATCACATTTATTTTAGTATAATATGTAGAGGTGGAGGATCGAACTCATAACCTCTTGGTTGAAGATTACCGTTGAACTATTTTTCGCTTTAACAAGATGTAGTGTCACGTTGAAATTTCGGTAGAAGATAAGAATGAAAATAAAGAGATTATGTTGGAAAAATTATTTAATTTGTTTTTTAATAATTGGAAAAAAAGGAGAGAAATACAGTTGGTTTGACGAGATCCGGTCGCATAACGTGAAATGATTTGTTGGAACAGCTCAGACGCAGTTTGCTTTTACGCACGACACTCCCATTTCCCATTTGGCGCGCGCCTACGCCTACGTACCAACGTGGCTTCCTTGCCCCTCACGCGCCATCCCCCACGCGTCGCCCCTCGCTTGTCGAATGGAATGTTAATAATATTTGTAAAATATTATTTTATTATTTATAGTACCAAGCTAGCTAGCCTAGCTAAGCTACTGTTCTTCTGACCCTGCCATTCTCAGTCTGACTATTCATTTTATTTTATTTATTTGCGGAATAATAAATAATAATATAATGCCAGCTCTTCGGTTCTGGGTTGGATTTTTTCAGTTCCCATAAGTGTCAATAGTCCATACCTTTTACGACAATCTAAACGACAACGTACGGATGCCTCTGGAATCGCAATCTGCAGTGGAAAATAATGGAAATTACAATTCCGAAGAAAAATAAATAAATTTTACAAACCTTCACATTTATCTATCAACTTTATTACAGGCTACGTACGTCTACGTCAATTTAAGATATGCTTATCGAATCAGGTATGAATTAAGATCATTATAATCTAGGTTAAATATTATTTTAGCTTCGGTATTTTAAGTTTTAGTTATTATGATATTTGTATTTTTAAAATGATTATTTTAATTTCTGTACAGTTAACTTTTTAACTTTTTGTTTATATATTTTTTATACGTTTGTTTTAATATTTGTACACTTTTTGTTTATATATTTTTTATACGTTTATTTTAATATTTGTACTTTTAGGAGGGATCATTTTGATATTTCATTTTCATCTCATAATTTTAGTACAACGGTTAACTCTATAGATTTTTTAAAAGTAGTCATAAATTTGAATTAAAGTATTTCTATTGGTATTATTATTTTTTTTAATTTTACAAATAGGGACCGAATTGACCAATTTTTATTAAAATATGGATCAAAATGAATGTTTTGAGAAAGTACTAGGACTAAAATAAACAAAATTTAAAAGTTTTAGATTTCTTTTTTTAAAATTAAAGAGACCCACATAAACAAAAATCTTAAGTAGAACGATCAAAATAGTATTTAAACCCATAAATACAGTATCTATACGTTGCTAAAATAACATTCTTGTGAAATAAATTTGGATTAAATTGAAATGATGTGATAAATAACTTCTTTTAGTTAAATAAATAAGGAATGAAGGTTAGAATTCTGACTTTTAAAGAGGAATATATAATATATCTTAATTAATTGAGCTATAGTCAAATGAGTATGATGTGACAAATAATTATCCGATGAACTAATAGAACGACACGATTAATATAAGTGCATATAAAATCTAAAGTTTGAAAACATAATTAATTTTTTTTAATTTAGAGATTAAATAAACCTCGTTTTTAAAGTATACCTAGAGTGAATTTATCATTTAACATTTTAAAAAAAGTGATACAAAATGTGAAGGGTAGTTTCTCAATTTGGGAAACTACCCTACAAGACTAACGAAATTGTCCCAAACCACCAAGATTTATACCAAAAAAAGTTCAGTTGTAACGATTTTAATAAATTTATGAGAATACTGTTATTCAAATTGAATGTTTGTGAATATGGGTGGAATAAGAGCTGCCACATTGACTCTCTTATTTAGAAACACGGGTCTCAGTTTATATAGGTCGAGGACAAGACAGATTCGATACAGTCACACACAGGTTAAAGTCCAATTTATTGTTACCGACTTCAAACAGGGATGCCATCAATGTAAAATTCACTAAACACCTAATATTGAGCCGTTTAAATGATATGACAACACTTCTCAAAGCTCCCTTATAAAAGATTGGGTCCATTCCTCATAAAGATACGCAACACAAAACAATTCTCACTAAGTTCGACTCTACATCAATTCAGACTAAATAGTAAGTTATAAGTTTCAAAATATACGTGATCTTATACCACATTAGTGCAGAGTTCTATCTGCAAGTCTTCAGCTCAATTGTAACAGGACTCCACCTCGACTCGGATACTAATGTAGCAGACCTTGACGAAAATCCTACATCATCCAATACATCGAAAGAAATTCTATAGTTTTCTAAAATAAAATATGAAAGGAATATAATTAAGTTCATGGGAACCTAGACATAAAAAAATCGAACATGTGTGTAGTGAGACTAGGACATTACGCAACTGTGTTATTTGGACCAGAAGTAGGGAAGAGGGTGAGAAAGCTCAYCTAATAAAAATGCAACAATTAATGATTGAATATTCCAAATTTGAATTTGGGTCTGCGTACATATTTTGGACTACCCTAATGAAATCCCTATCATACCTATATTCTTTGCTTTTACTTGGATAAATGGATCTTCTAAAAATAATAATAATAATTTTAGTATTATACTTGAGGTTTTTTTTTTTTTAATAAATTTTGTTTGTATTGTTTGATTTTGTGATTGGATTTGGGCACGTTTTATAGTTATATTAGGGATGATTTATTAATTGATTTTTTTTTCAAACAAGTTTCTAAGTTGGTCGGTAGAGAAATATTGACTTCACTATTATTCAATTCAATAAAATGAAAATTTAAAGTTAAAATTAACTAAATACCCAATAGAAATTTTCATAAGGGAGCAGCAAGATTTTACTTTCTAATTATATATAAAATTTTTCAATTCTAAAAATTAAATGAAAGAAAATTTGAGATTTTTATTATTATTTTTTTAAATATGTGAGTTGAAGAGAAACTAAAATTAGTCTCCTTATATTAGTACTAGGGCAGTATACAATTTTTTTCCTAAAAATTAAAAGAGAGTCAAAGAATTTAGAATTATGACATGATAACACACTATACGAGTAAGAGAAATGATTTGTTAGGTTATAAACCGAAACTGACCTCTCTCGATCAATACAAATATCATCATAGATATGACCGTGTCGAGAGAGACTTGACCCGAAAAAAAAGAAAGGGAAGGAAAAGGAATGGATAGGAGGAGATGGGGAAAGCTTAGGTTGTAAAGGGGAAGGGGTGTGTATGTGTGTGTTATAATGATATGACGGTGAGAGGACCACATGTTGTGTTGTCATGTGGGACTTGAATAAGGAGAGAAGTGATGATGAGCCCACCCCAATGGCAATGCCTTGCTATAAGATTAGAGTCCCGGTCTTAGCCTCGTTCGGACCACCGATCAAAATTTGATAGCTTACTATTTTCTAAAAGGTAGAGAAATTTTTTTTTCTTTTACATTTTTCTTTCGTGGCGGTTAAAAATTTAGTGGTAGTCGACGAGAGATTGATGTTGACCAATCAGCACCTAACTATCTTTCTTACCTAATTACAAATTTATGGTTTAAATACTATTTTTGTTCATTTATTTTCCACCTTTGTTCATTTTTATTATTGTACTTTCAACTTTTGTTCGTTTTAGTATTTTTACTTTCAAACTATTCGTTTTTGGTCCCACTATTTTTAGAAAGTATCCATTTGAGTTCCTTAATTTTTTTTTATCACAATTTTAGGACGACATGCACTTAACTCACTGTTTTTTTTGAAATGTAGGTATAAACTTGTACTAAAAAAATTTACATTGTATATATAAAATTTTGCAAATAAGGACTAAAATGGCCACGTTTTAAAAATACATGGACCAAAATAAATCTTTTGAAAGTATAGAGAACTAAAATGAACAAAAATTTAAAATATACGGACTAAAATACACGTTTTGAAAAGTACAGAGACGAAAATGAATCAAAACAAAAAACACGTCGACCAGAATAGTATTTAAACATAAATCCCTTTGCCCCTCAATTTCTTTCTTTTGCATTTGGGGCCATTGCCAATGGGGACCAATGTCTTACATTATATTATTAGTTGTGAGCTATGATTGATTTCTCTAACTAATACATCCCCCATGTGCCCCCTCCCCCCTTCCTTACTTCTAACTTCCCATCTCCCATCCTAATTTTTAACCCAACATTTTCCTTTCTCGTCCTATTTCTATGCCCCTAAATTTAATGTCAGACTCGACCCTCTTAAATACCGAATTAATCATGTTCCAAACAAAATAATACGTTAGTTGTCAACTTCAGAATTGCTCATCTGGTTAAAGTATCTATTTCTTTTGTACTAAAAAAACACATTTCATTTAACCGCTCCTATGATCAGATAAACAATTTTTCTGTTATATTTTTACATTTGCATGGTTAAATATTTGCATAAATAACCATTAAAAAATATACAATATAAATATAGCAAAAAAAAAAAAAACCTTGCATTAATTAATTGTTATTATTATATTTTCAATCAATTTTTTGGTAAATTGATTAATAATTTTCTAAAAAGAAGTGTTATAAAGTACATCTGCCTTTTTAAAAGTTATTATATATGCAAACACTATAAAACTTGTGATTACTTTTTAAGAATGGCTTATTTCGGTACTTCCAAACGTAAAAGATCTGTTTGGAACTACAGGATTATGAGTGATTTTAAATCTTATCGATTTCAAATAAATTATGTTGTTTGACACCTAGAATTTTGAATCAAATCGTGTTTTATGTAAAAAGATATCAAAATGGTTGGATTTACCGATTTCATAAAATTTCAAAATAAATTACTTATTTAATTCTTGTCATATTTTAATTTCTAATTGATAAATTTAGATTAAAATCCTAAATCAATAAAATTATAATTATAACCTTCTTTTTAGTACAACAAAAATAGGGATGAAGGACTCAATCTCCGACTAAAAACGAAGAAGTACATGCCTTCATCCTCATATTGATATAATTATAGCTAATTAATATCTAGATTTACTATCAATTATGCAAATCAATAATTAGGAGTATTTTGGTGGGAGGTTGGAATCTCTATTCTACCTGACCTAAAAAAATTACTATTTAAAATAAAACTATCTTAATTACCAGTATCATAATAACTTATTTAAAGAATACTATACGCATTATTATTTTTATGGAAAATACACGTTTATAAATATTTTAAAAAATTAGATTTAAGAAGTGTGGATGTATTTAGACTAGCACGGCCCGACCCAATAATTTCATGAGGGATTGGGTTGATACATACACAAAGCATAAGCCCATCTTCACGGCCGATCCGATTATTTGATATGCGAATTCAAAGGAACAATTTTTTTTTTCTTTTTTCTTTTTCGAAATAGGTTAGGTTGGTATATTTAAACGTAAATATCGCTAAAAAGGTTGAGGTCTCAATTTCATGGAAATGTCGATAAAATCTCGATATTGCTGGATGTTTTTGTAAGAGTTAAAAGAGAAATTAAAAAAATCCAATAAAATATTTAAATTAAAAAATTTATATTTTTCTATTTCTAAATAAGTTAAAAATAATTAATATTAATTTTCTGTTATTTTATTTTTCAAAAAACATTTTGAAATTCTATGTAAATTTCAAAAAAAAAAGTAGTTTTTAAAAATAATTTTTTTTTTTCAAAATCTCATTTTTCTTTTAATACTCAACTTTTTTTTTCTTTCTCGTATTTATCTCTAAAAAATTTTTTCACTCTAATTTTTTTATTTCTAAATTTCTATCTACAAAACTTTTTTTTCTCTCTCTAAAATTTTTCCATTTTGAATATTTTATTGTAATTTATCTCTCTCCAAATTTTTCTGTATTTTTGTTTTTTTTCTAACAGACCAATATAAAAATTTAATATTTTCCTAACTTTATTCTCTTTAAAATTTCATATTTTGTAACTATTATTTCTCTTCGTAATCTATTTTTTCCTCTACATTATATTTTATTTTCTTGTTCAATTTTCTTTCACGCTAACTTTTATTTATCTTTGTATTTATTTTTTTCTATAAAAATTATATTTTGAATCTTGTTTTTATCTCTAAATTTTTTCCACTATAATTTTTCTTTTTCGCATATTTAGGTCCCAAAAATAGAAAATGCATGTCTCGGACCCCGTCCCGTCCCCAATTCCATTTTTTAAATAATTAATATATATTTATTACACTTTTTTCTGCTTAAATTCTAAAAATAATTAAAAACAATTATAAAGCCGATAATTTTTCTCGAGAACATCTCTTAGACCCAAGAACGAGGTGGAGACGGAGACTAAAAATTTTCACGAGCTCGATAATCGAAAAGAACATCTTTACTCGCACCCACACCATTATCATCTCTACTCTACATAAAATTTTCTCTATATCCGGAAAAGTAAGAAAGTCAAGTGCTAACGTGCAGCTCCCATTCCTCCACCAAGAGAAAGCCTAAGAGAAGACCATGCTACCAGTCCTAGCTGGCACCGAAGCCAAGGGAAAGCATTTGAACAAGAGGAATGAAAGAAGAGCTTATTCGTATTCAATGCGGGACGACCCAGCCTCCCAGATCCGCATCAGCGAGTGGTGTGACGACGACCAACTTGATTTAAAATAACGATTTGAATGTAATGACTCGGGAAAAGAGAAAGCAGTTCTGCTTTCTTATTTTCAATTTTCTAAATTTTTAAAAACATAAAACTAAAAATGGTTACCAAACACGTTTTGTGAAAAACAAAAAACAAAAAAGGGTTATAAAAGTTTTTGTTTTTTAAAAATAGAAAACCAAAAACTAAAAACAAGAAAAACCCAAAAACCAAACATGGTTATCAAATGGGTCGGAAGTAATTTTAACCGTATCAAAAGTTATTTTGGACCCAAAACACATCCTTAAATTACTGTAGTAATAATAGTACTGTACATCCATAAGATTCTATTTCTAAAAATTAAACTTGCTTGTGTTTCGTTTAAAAAAGTAAACTTCTCTGACTCACTTTTTTGAACAAATTTTTGTTGTTGTTATTCTTTTTAAATTCTTAGATTAATTTCAAAACAAAACTAAAAAAAGATCTAAAAGTTTTTTATTTTATTTCAATTTGGCCATAATTTAAAAATTATTGATTTTTATTTTTTGTTTTTTATTAACAAATAAATATTTAAAAATTGTATAACTATGTATTTATCTATTGACAACTTGAACCTAACTTACTTTCGACTAGAATGTTGTGAGTTCAAATTACACCTCCGCATGTATGAAGAAAAACTATATATTTATCTATTAAATATTTATCCATTACCTATTAATAAAATGGCAATTCTTACTTGCAACTATACACATGGTTCAATAATTAAGGTATTTTGTTTCTTTGGTATAGGTCGGAGTTCAGTCCTCCATCTTTGTACTTTGTATTGAAAAATGGTAATTCCAACTCAATCCTCCCGGGAGTACTTAATTGGAAAATTA
Organism: Momordica charantia; assembly: GCF_001995035.1. The sequence continues at coordinate 1,397,630 of NW_019104523.1, forward strand.
ATTGTACATAACACAAATAACTATTCCACATTATCTCATATTTAAATCCCAAATGAACACAAAAAGCAAATAGCGAGACACTTTAGGCAGTCCATTTCACCGACTTAAAAGCAGAAGTCAAATAAAGCAAATCATTAAAGAGGGAGAGTTAATTAAAATTATTAAATTAACATTTTTATTTACCCCAAATCTTTGGTACTTTAAGGGATTTCCCTCCCTCTCAGTTACTCCTCATTCCTTTCCTTCGCTGTCCAAATTGTACCAAAAATATATATACTCTTTTTGTGCCTACCAAAATATGTATACTTGCATTATCATTAATTATATTGGTTTAATAATGTAGCATGCTTAACTCAAAAGAAAAAAAAATTTAGATAATAATAATAATAATGTGGTATGCTGAAAGCCTCAACTACTCCCAATGAGCAAATCAATGACTTATTTTTTTTTTTAGGATATGTCATATTTTCTTAGTCATAAACTTGTTTTATTAATCTGCATGTTTGAAATTAGTCTACTTAAAAAGTCAGTGCACTGCTACTTTTAACTATAACGTGTCACATTTAAGAGATAAATAGACAAAATCTATTGAAAGTTTACAAATCAAATAAACTAATTTGATTTATTCTTCAATTAAAATGAGCGGGTGATTATCATAAGAAATTGAAAAAGTAATTACAAAATATGTTGAAAAAACAAAGAAGCAATTAAAAACTTCCGCTATCAAAAAAAATAAAAATAAAAACTCTCGGTTTGCCACGTGCCGTACCTGAATTCAAAGACAGGGACATAGGTCCCACATACAAATCCACGTGGCATTCTTTCACTCGTCAGAGTTGTTCGTTTTAACCCATCGTTGTCACGATCACCTAATCAACGTCCACGTGTCCCCTTCAGATCATCCAAACCTTCCTTTTTTGAAAAAACCGCTTTGGTTCCTCTCTGCCCCACTCATTTTTGTGTCTCTGCTCCAAAAGAAACTTCATTATAAGACAAGTTAAGCTTCTTCGGTTATCACAAAGCGGATTTCATCTTCCATTTTCAGTCTTCTCTTCCGATCTCAGGCATCAGTGACTCAGATTCTTAGTGACTGGAGCTCTCGCAGCCGCATCGCCAAGATGTTCGTCAAGAAACTCGTTGATATGGCTTCGCGGAAGGCAAGTCACTCTGTTACTGTCACTATTTTCTTTCCACTCAGATTTTCTTCTCTTCTTCTTCCGATCGTCTTTACCAAATCGTCAACTGCGCACTGTCGATCGGACTCTCTGATCTTAAAATGCTTTGATTCTAAGCAGCCTGATCACTGTTTCGATTTAGTTTTAATTTCTGCTTTCGTTCTGCTTTGTTACTGATTTTGTTTTGCGGAATCTACGAGGCTTGAATGAAACGGAAGTTCGAATTGATTAACAAGAGTTTTCACAATTGATCTGTGCAGAGTTCATTATCTTGTTTCTATTTATTAATTTTTTGATATTCCTGGAGAGTGCGGGAAATTGGAAAACGTAGCAATCTGGAATTCACCTAGAAAGTGTAGTCATAGGAGTTGGAATCCCTAGGATTTATTTTTTTTTAGAATCGGAATTAGCAGAAGCTGACGCCAATTCCTAATGCAACTTGTTTTATGATTTTATCATTCCTCTTCTTCGGCTCTCTGCAAATCGGGGGCCTCGAGTCGAAGAAGAGGAAGAAGCTACCACTGGCGCTGCGACGTGGCGTGGATTCATTTGTTGATTAAAAAAGCCTTAATAGTCTATCGAGTCGATGAGTCGGCAGATAACGCCAAAACCGATATCGGATTTATTTATTTTTATGAAAGAAGAATTAAATAGTTGTATGGTCCGCGACGATTGGGTTCTGCCAGACGAAATTTTAAAATCGGCCGAGGGCAAATGATATTTGTGTTTTGCAGCACTCGTTCGTCTTTGGAAATTATTATTTTAAAAGTTAAAGTTTGTTGGCTTCTGTAAATCTTTTTATTTTTCGATTTTTTTTTAACCTATTCTCAAATCGAGTCATCCTCAATCCCAACATCTTGTGAGAACAAGAAGTAGGTTTGAATTCTATTTTGACGTTGAATTTTTTTAGCCTTTTTTTAATATTTCCAAATATTTATTATATCCCTAACTTTTTAAAATACATTAAAAATTATGTAATATAAATATTTATTATCAATTTATCATATTGTTGTCGAAAAGAAAATTATGTTTTTTTAATAACCGAGTCCAGAAGAAATAAATGTATGAGAGTCAGAGACACGAGCAGTCCACGTGATGGGCGGCGAGTTGTTTGGGTAAGGGCTGGAATGTATTTAGAATTAGACCCTTCATAACTAATATTTACAGATTTATCTTTTTCTTCTTTTTTTTTTAAATATTATTTTAAATAATGTAAATTGATATCATTGCATGGTTTTGTATATTTTTTTTACTCCTCTAACCTTTTTTTTCTCTTTGGCAAATAACTCCGAAATTACCTCCCATTGTCGTATGCTTTTTAATATGAATTTCAGTGAATTGTTCTTTTGGAAAAATTATCTTTAGAGTTATTTGATCTGCTAAGGTTTTATGCTTCAATGGCAGATATGTTTTTTTAATGATTTTTATTTTTAGATACATATTCTGAAATCCTTAAAGTCTGTCCCAATTTTTTTAAACTTTTCTTGTCAGAATTATTTCTCTGGATTTCTCAATTTTAAAGTATTGATTTTTTTCTTTCGAGTTCGAGATTAAAATCTTCGATCTTTTAATCTTAAATATGTCTTAATGAGCTCTTTTGTTGGAAAATTCTTTGACAATTTTATAGTTTTTTTACGTTTAGATATTAGACATTTTTTGAATTAGAAAGTAGACTTCTAATGTAAGCTAGTCCTCTTATTATCCCTTCCTTGCCAGACAAATTGTCCATCGGCAGTAATCTCCCGCGGGTGTATCTTTGCGGTATTCAATATACGAAAGCCATTGATATCTAATGTATTGAATTAAATTTACCCAATTCATCGGCTTAAGCTTTTGGGTTGAGTGTTGGTTTATTTATCCTTAAAACCATTTCCGTTCTTCACTGCCAAGGTTTAAATTATTACTTGTAAAGAGATACAAAAGAAAAAGGGGTGGTTGATTTGTCCATGGAAGGAGGAGTTTGCATTGATGAATGAGAAATCTTCCTTCTTTTTTTTTTTTTTTTTTAACATGGAGAGGGGATAGTTTTGTAACAATTTGACATGTTTGTGCTGCAGCCAGGAGGCACCTTTGACGGCTTAAAAGGATGTGAGGTGGAACCACGTCTTGCCTTCCACTATGGCATTCCATCAGGTTCTACTACGTTTGCTTATGACTCCATCCAAAGGATACTTGCTCTTTCTACCAAGTAGGTGTCCTTCGCCCCATCCTTGATCATAACTTCTTTTTTTTTTTTTGGTCCAAATTCTTCTCCAACTAGTTACCCATTTACCTCCCATTTTGCAGTTAATTAATTGGTGAAAGAATTGAATGTTTAACTTTCAGTGCTTATTGTTATTCGTAGAGATGGTCGAATTAAGCTATTTGGAAAAGATAACACTCAAACTCTACTCGAGTCTAAGGAGGCAATTCCCAGCAAGTTTTTGCAAGTATACTGATTCTTATCTTCTCAGTTCTGTATCTGGTGAACATTTTTATTTTAGGTGCTTCCTAACAAGCCTACTTAATAAGATATTGAGGTTTTTCACTTTCAGTTCATGGAGAACCAGGGATTCCTTCTTAATGTTACTGCAAACAACCAAATTGAGGTAATTCACTAAGAGGAGACTAATTCTGATTTCAACCAAGTAATTTATTCCATTAGGTTATAATCACTTCATGCAGTCAATGATAGTTGTGAGTCATGATTTGTCTGTCTCCTTCGTAATATAACATAATACTTATAGAAATCTTTTTGTGTAGGTATGGGATATAGACAAGAAGTTGTTGTTACATGTGCATGTTTTCGAGGAAGAAATCACCTCTTTCACGATCTTACAACAGAGTCCATATATGTAAGTTTGTTCTGCTTTCATTGAAAATCTAGGTGTGTTACTGCCCTTAAGTTTCTTATGAGACTAAAATTTGCAGGTATGTTGGAGATTATCTCGGTAATGTTTCAATTTTGAAGCTCGACCAAAGTCTCTGTAACATAATACAAATGAAGTACACCATACCTGTTTCAGCCTCACGTGGTGAGACCAATTTTATTTTCTTCTTCTCTGCAGTCTCTTCCAACATCTCTCTCACAAATTGTTCAATTGTAATCATGTACTGACAAGTTGTTAACAATGTAATCCCTGTTGATCACTTAGTTGTGAACTGATCTATGTTAAAGCGCGGACTTCACTGCATCCTTAGCAAATAACGTAGATTTAGAATTGATGAAATGGGGCTTATAATCATAGCTCCCTACTTGATTAATCAAGCATATCCACGCCACATCAGAGAGATACATACATACACACACATATATTATATTATTGTCAAGCAAATGCATATCTGTATAAAATTGTTTGGTTTTCTTTTTCCAGGACATCTACTTCCTACCTATTTTTCTATTCGAAATTCACCTCTATTCTTGAACTGAAACGCACCAACCATCTTGTTCAGGAAATCCAGCTGAAGTTACCAGTGATATATCTATAAACCACATATTACCACAACCGACCACTGAATTTAAGAGGTAATGCAAGAAATCATGGCCCTGACTCGCACTGCTTATTTGTTAAAAAAAATAAGTAGTTGAATTATTAAAATTAAAGTTTATCGCTATCATCTTTGTTTCTACTCCTTGTAGAGTGCTTCTAATATTCAATGATGGCCTGATTACTCTGTGGGATACTAAAGAATCCAGATATATTTTCATCACGGGTGGAAATACCATGCTATCACCATATCAAGAAGCAAAGAAGGTGACCTGTGCATGCTGGGTCTGCCCTTTAGGAAGTAAAGTTGCTGTTGGGTATGGCAACGGAGATGTTTTAATATGGACTATTCCTTATGGCAAAAATCCGAGAACTGATTCAGTGTCCGAGAATAGCACTCGAACTGGTCCTTTATGTAAGCTTAATCTTGGATATAAGTTGGACAAAATTCCTATAGCGTCGCTGAGGTGTGCTTATGTGGATGCAAAAACAAGTAGACTATATGTTATGGGTGCCTCTGCGAACTTCCTGCAGGTACTGCAATTTATGATGAAACCGTTTCCAGTATTTCCCAGAGAAGCATATTATTTATTAATAAGCACGTTATGATGACCTTTCAAACTTGTAATTTTGGTGTAACCATCAACAACTTGAAGAATTGCAAGTTTAATTATGAATGTAACTGAACAAATTTAGACCATAGTTTTGCTCATCTCTGTTCAATATGATGCATGCAGGACCTAAATTTAAAGTGAACTTAACTAACATTTAAATAATTTGGAGGCAGGTAGTCTTGTTAAATGAGCAAACTGAAGCTCGCATGATTAAATTGGGGCTTCAGCTGTCCGAACCTTGCATCGACATGGCAATCATTTCAAGCCTCAACGATCACAGCAAGAACAAGCAAGATTATTTATTATTGCTTGGGAAATCTGGCTGTATTTATGCTTATGATGATTGCATGATTGACAAATATCTCCTACAACAATCCCAATCCAGGTCGGCAACCTCACTTCCAAAAGAGGCTATGCTTAAGATTCCGTTTGTTGATTCAATCATAACTGTGGCAAGATTTTTCATCAATAACTCTAGTTCTCTATATGCTTCAGATGAGGTATGATGGAAGTGTAATTCATTTCATGCTTTCGTGCATTCAAATCCTCACCATATATTAATTTTCTTGTCAGCTAAGAGAGTGCGCTTTCTGATATGTTGTGTCACTGTAGGATTACATTCAGCGGACAAAAGACATTCCTTCACTTTTTCTTTCTGAGCCAAAACCAAAGGAAGTAACATACTTAAACACAGTCCAGTTTGGTGGATTTTCAAAGGTTGAGAATTTGTATATATCTGGACATAATGATGGAAGCATAAACTTTTGGGATGCATCATGCCCTATTTTCATCCCAATATTTTCTTTACAACAACAGGTAAACATTTTTCTTATCTCTGAGCTTATCAAGATTTCAAATGAAAGAGAAATTTGCGTATCTATTCATATCTTCATTTTCTTTCATTAGCTTTAAGTTCATAATTGAGGACTCTATTCCTGCTGCTTGGGCTGGATTACATGTTTTAACTTTGCACAGGAGATATAAACATTATTTGTTTTCTTCACCACAAATTAAGCGCACAGATCGAGATTTGGACAAGGACCCGTTAAAGGATTTTAAACATTATAACTATATTTATTCAAAATCCATCTCCTATGAGCTAGCTATCTTCCCTTACTTGGGACATGAGTAAAGCAGGCATGCCATGACAAAACTTGGGAATGATTCTTTTCCATTTAGATTGTAACCAAAAATAAAATTTTTACTGAAATTATTGTTAATAATGCAGAGCGAGGATGATTTTTCTTTAAGTGGTATACCGGTGACAGCATTGCATTTTGATGGCAGTTCCCAGATTCTTGTTTCTGGAGATCACAGCGGAATGGTGAACTAATATCTTGAGTAATATTACAAAACTGACAAAATAGGATTCTTAATGGTTTAATATTAAGACGCTATTGTATCTGACAGGTTCGTGTCTTTAAATTTCGGCCAGAACCTTATGCAGCTGACAACAGTTTTATGCCTTTCCAAGGTAGTTTTAGGTTAATGAATCCATGACTTGACTAAGATGTATTGTTTGGTTTAATTATTTATTAAGTAGAGATGAGTTTTCCATGGTGAAAATTGTAATTATGTGTTCTGAAAGGGATCATCGTGACATACCACAGGAAGTACGAAGAAACGGAACAATCATATTATGCAGAGTGTTAAACTTATAAAAGTTGATGGTCCAATACTTGCAATCAACATAAACCCCAGATCAAATCATCTTGCTGTTGGATCTGACCAAGGATGTGTAAGCTTAGTCTCTTATTTTGCACTGTGAAGTTGCACACTTTCTTTTCACATTGAATGACTGAATGTCAAGAATGTCAGGAGACTATACATTTTAGATCGATTTGCTCTATGTTTGGTGGAGAACTGACAAATTTAATTTGTTGCAACTGCTATCACTTTCAACAGGTTTCCCTATTCGATATTCAAGGGTCCAATCTAATATATCAAAAACGTATTACCAGTGAAATATCTGCCGGTATCATTTCTTTGCAGTTTGAAAGCTGCAATTTGCAGGGTTTTGAGAAAAATGTTCTCGCTATTGCGACCAAGGATTCTTCTATCTTGGCTCTTGACAGTGAAACTGGAAATACATTAAGTGCTAGCAATGTTCATCCCAAGAAACCCTCTAGAGCTCTATTCATGCAGATTTTATGTAAGATCTACTATCTCTCTCTCTCTCTGATAATGTATAGAAGAATCATACTGAATTTAATCTCCTGTTTTCTACAGATGGTCAAGATGCAGCAACCAGAGGATCAAGCATGTCAGATGATCTAGAACTGGTAAAAGGTAGTCCAGCTGTGGATAGCATGCCAAAACAGTCTCTGTTATTACTATGTTCTGAGAAAGCCTCATATATCTATTCCTTTGTGCATGCTGTTCAGGTAGGCATCGTCTTTAGGCACCCAATTGAGTTATTTTTCTACATTACTGAGCTACTGACTACCACTGTCATTGTTTCTTTCTTCTCAGGGAATCAGGAAGGTTCTTTACAAGAAGAAGTTTCATTCATCATGTTGTTGGGCATCAACCTTCTATAGTACCTCAGATGTTGGTCTCATGCTTGTTTTCGGCACTGGGAAAATCGAAATAAGGTGCTGGTTTTGCATATTTTGATCTTGCTTTAGTCAAATTATACCATGATAGAGATATAGTGTTTCAATATTTTCTTTACTCTATGATTTAAATGTCGATCATTAGGAGTGTTTTACTAATTAGAAGTCAAAGATTGCTCGATGCTTATGTTTTTAAGATTTTTGTTTCCATCATAGCAAGATATTGCATGGTTTACAGCACATAAGATTCAGTTTATTGTGGGAGAATGGCCGCTGGAATAATCAGGCTGTTCTTGAGCCATAAGTTCTTAATGCAACTTGATTGGTGCACAATACTAGGTTAATCTAGCTGTGAAGTTTAGTAATTTTATACGTGTACATTTCTCATAGAATTCCACCATCACATTTGGAGTGCGTATTTGTGATCTGTTGAACACATATTAACTTAAATACCAACCATTGTAGGTCCTTGCCAGAGTTCTCTCTCTTAAAGGAGACTTCAGTAAGAGGTTTCAGATGTTCTCCTTCAAAAGTTAATTCATTGCCTGATTGCATTATATGTTCTTCCAAGGATGGCGAACTTATTGCGGTATGAAGCATGGATGTTAGCATTTAAATTCTACCCACCCCCAACACAATTGAATGCTCTTATTAATCTCTGTCTTCTTTATGAACAGGTAAATGGTGATCAAGAAATGTTTGTCGTCTCGGTATTGTGCCATAAGAAAATCTTTAGGTATTTATTTCTTCCATGTAAAAATTTGCATCTGGTGATGATCATGTACGTCCTTCATATCCTCGGTGCATTCAAGACATGTTAACTGCTTTGTTTTTGTTTTAGGATTTTGGACTCTGTCAGTCACATATACAGGAAAGATCATACTTTTTCACAAGAAGGGATTATTGCTCACAAGGAGAAAAAGAAGGTAAGAAACATTACTTCAACTCTACCTAGAACAAGAATGTTCAATCAAAAGGGTGACAAAACTTGTCTCTCGAATAATGCTAGGGTATGTTTACATCTGTTTTCCAAGAGATGGCTGGAAGCAAAACAAAGCAGGCTCCCGACATCGAAACAGAAGATGCTAAAGAATCTGTTGAAGAACTTTCCGTAATCTTTTCAGCTTCCAACTTCCACAGGGACGTTAAAATTGCTGAAGGTAGTGAAGACAAGTCTGCATTGGATATAGGTATTCACTCCACGTGCTAGTTTATCTTTTAAACTGATAAATTGTTCGAGTTATGAAACTTGATTACAACAATAATTTGTCTAAATCTATTGAAGTCTCTGTTCAGTATCCTCTTTTTGTCTAAACATGTTATATTTTGTCTTTCTATCCTTCAGATGACATCGAACTTGAAGATCCTGTTGAAAAACCAAAAGAACAGAGCATGTTGGGTAATCTTAACAAGCAAAAGTTGGCAAGTACATTTAATTCTTTTAAAGGTCAGTGTCCCACCAGTTTCTTGAAAATTAATCTTCTCTTGATGTATTTTTAATTGCTGGCTATATCAACTACTTTAGATTAGTTTAGAATTACATCTTTCAAAATTTATGCCTAAATTTACAGTTGGCTGCTTGGTGCGAGAATGTAAAATTGAGAACTTTTATTTCTATGAGAATTAAACTATAATGAACTATGGCTTTACAAATCCAAACTATACTAGCATACATCGTCACCCTAATCGAATCAGTATATACTTCATCAAAAAATTCAGGAAAGCTGAAACAGATGAAGGTCAAGACGGAGAAAAACTCGGCCAAGGAAGAGCAACCTGATTGGAATCCAGATAATAAGGCAGGTGCAGTTGATCAAATCAAGAAGAAGTACGGGTTTTCATCAGCTGGGGTAAGTACACATCTGCTACCAATCTTCTAGCTACGCATACATATGGCTAAGTTGAACTCTTACAAATGATGCCTTTCGAAAAAGATGATGAGAGGAGTAGGTCAATGGATCTTATAAATCTTGTCGGGTTCTTTGATATTATTCATCTGGGATCCTTAACAATCTTAAATAAGGAGAAAGATGTAAGCAATGTATGTATAAATGATCTAGATAACTCTAGCAGTTTATACGAATTCTAACTAATGATTCCTTCTTAAGATTGAGCCGACACTGCACAATTAGATATTGGTGATCCTTGGACGAATACAAAAGTAGATAGACGAATGCAAGCTGTATGGCCTCTTGGAACGTAGCTGTTAGAGTCACATTTCGGGGCTAATATTCCACTTAATCAGAAATAGATTGAGCTATTGATGTAGAAAATAGTGAACTAATTTAGAGTGTTGGTGTAAGATTTGATGAAGTTGCATCACCACTGATCACCATCCGTTTTCTTTGCTTGCAGGAAACAAGTGTTGCAAAGATGACAGAAAGCAAGCTGCAAGAGAATGTGAAGAAATTACAGGTACAATCCCCAACTTTCAACTTCAAGAAAAGTATGCAAAGGGGTTTTATATTAATTGAATTTGAGCAAAAGAGGGAAGGGGAATGATATATAATTACATTGTGCAGGGAATCAACCAAAGAGCTACAGATATGCAAGACACAGCAAAGTCATTTTCATCAATGGCAAATCAATTACTGCGAACTGCTGAACATGGAAAACGTAATTAAAAAGTAATTATTTGTTATATTTTGACTGCTTGGTGCTCACAGTCTCTGGTTTTTGAGTGGAGGCTAGCCCAGCACCAAATTCTCTAAATTCAAGTCATTTCAAGAAAAAACCTTTTTTTTTGCTTAAGGTCAATTACTGCTTTCATATAAATTAAACTGACATTTCATTGTAGGCTAGCACCTCGAAATCCAGTGTTATAATACGAGTAAAATTATTACTTACATATTGTCATTTCCCATCCATTTGTCGACCGAGATGGTACCCAGACTGGTGTATGCCAGTATCTTTATTTTCATATTGTAAAATATATTGAAAACGTATTAAAAGAATGGCAACAAAATCTCGACCATGATGAGTTAGGCATAAAGGGGGAAAAGGCCAAGAATAAAGGATGTAAATTTAGAAAAAAAATTCTTAGGTTCTGTCCATTTAATCTTTATTTACAGAATTTTAATACAATGAAGATACTCTAATACAAAGGAAATTGAAATTTAGTTAGTGAAAAATAAGATAAAAATGAACGAACTAAAATAATCACTTTTTAAAAGTAGAACGTTTCGATATAAAGAACAAAAGTCGAAAGTATAGAAACCATACCATTATAAACATTTTAAAAATATAAGGATCAAACCGAGTCAAAATAATTCTTTATAAGCTGGCTTAAATTAGACACGGCATGTGAAAGTAGCATATTTGCATGTGCTTATTGGTCCATGAATTTATTACAAATTTATCAAGTAGAGTCTACAGTAGAGAGAGTTTTAGCAGCCACCGGAGTCAGCTTTACAAATAATAAATACGACAGATAAATACAATCTTCACTCATTAAAACTCACTGTAAAGTTCAACCAAAAGAATATAATTTATAGATTTTGCAAACAATAAAAGCGTCTGGAATTATTTTTGAATCATAAAGTTATGGACAAACCACAGTGCCCCACTCACCAATATGGCATAAATAAAGATCACAAGATTGATGCACATGGTTTTGGCTAAGCATTTCTGACTGGAAGAAACTGGCTTAGGCTTAGGTTGAAGCACCTAATGGTGCTGTTCCAGCATGTTTAACACCTGCCCATGAATTTGCTCTCTAGCACCATCCCTGTTACTTGGATCCAACRTAAATATGGTTGCCCCTCGATGATTTCTCAGCCTTGCAACTGCCAAATTTTCACATTTTTACACAAATTAGGGTTTTTGCAATTTACACAAATTAGGGTTTTTGCAATCACCCTACACTGCAACAATGTAATTACAGACAACGTGAATGTCTCAACCAGCTTGCGTACATTTCGACTAATCTCATGGAGCAGCCACCTAACCCTATAATATTTGAATCCATGACAATATACAGAGCCTAAAGAAAGGTTTTAGTCTCTTTTTTGTTTTTTATGTTTGGATCAAGATTCTATGTAATGCTACTCTATTATATGCGTTTTTCCTTTCTCACCTACTACTACTACTTGTTTGTTATGTAATGTCAAATCAGTCAACATTTGTCCAACAGATATATCACATCATAATTTAGTATCCTTACGTTACAATTCAAAAATTAGACATAATTGATCTTTTAATTTAAAAATTTATAGACTACTAGATGGAAAGCTACTTAATTTTTGTAATTTAACTAAAGTAGTGATACGGAGGTGCGTTCATTATGGGAGAATTGAATTTCTACGAGTGTACCTTACCTCCAGGTATATCCCGACCAAACTTGGGAATGGGGATCGAAGCCACAACTGGAATATTTGATTCCAAGACCCTCAGAACTGCCGGAAAAAATGACGAACTATACAATTCCATCTTCCCAACCTCATCTATGATGAAGAGATCTGTATCTTTTTCAACCTGTACCAGACATCAACTTCAGTACCACTCATATTATGAGCAATTCGCTTCATTACTATAGATTAAGAACTTAGGGGCGTCCTCCACTACCGCTGATTTATACCATCCAAATGTAAACAGATTTATTGCAGCTACAATGTTCAAAGGTACAGCAATTCGGACGAGAATGTTACATCGGGGGTATCGATGTGATGTGACGCCCTCCCAAATAATTAAGCATGTGGTTTCTCAATAGTTATGGCCATAGCCCCCTCGTCACAATGGAGAACACTTGCATTAAAGAAAAAATCCAAAGGGAAGACAATATGTCTAATCTAATAAGGGGCGATGAAGGAGCTAAAAACAAGTCTTTCCAAATATTAAGCTTAATCTCTTTAATTAACAAACTAGAATCTTCTCAAACAAAATCTCTCCAATAGCACTAATCATGCTTGTTAGTTATTTCCAATCAAGAAGGCTTTGTAATGCTTGATAAGGGAGGACGTGTAACCGTTTCTCAGGTTTCAATTTCAAGACAAATTTTGTTGCTTTAGCTATTCAAAATAGAGCTCATCTTTAATTTTTAGGAAAGTAAAGTGCAAGTACTTCTTCCGTGCACGTTCAACATTTCAAATAACTCATATTACCTGCAATTCTGGCAATGCCAATGACTCGAATGATGCTATATCAACTTTATACCTCCCAACAGTGGGCCATCTTAGAGACTCTGAGCTGCCATCAATATTAATAGAGTTTAGCAGGAGCCATGGGATGATTAGTATTCGTTAACAATTTTTATAAAAAAATTAATGAAGATAAACGTACTATACATATCCCTTCATAACTATGGTTAGAAAAATATCCTATCAAGTTCAGGCACTCTTTCGAGGCTAGAGTGTAACCATTGGGGATGCATTCGAACACTGAGACACAAATATATCTGAAATTCTTGTTAATTTTCAATTATGTCAAAGGCAAAGAAGAATACACATCCATGGATTGGACAACACCATAATTCAAGATTTTAAAGGCAGGTCATATATAGCATATGGATACTTCAATAGACTTGGACACTTTAAAGAAGGAAAGAAGAAGAAGAAGCCCAATTCCCTCCTCCGTCTCTCTTATGAACTATGTGTTAAAACATACAATTCATTTTACTATCTAATTGACCAATCTTCGCCGTGTTTGCTTTATTAAATAGATTGACATGTGACCATGTGGATGCCAATTCAAAGCTGACCACTCTTACATTTAAAAAAGGGTTAAATGCATGCAAAATAAAGAAAACTTAGTGCAGTACCCATCGAGCAGAAGAATTAAGAGGGGAGCAACATTACAGCGATGAAGTTTGGAAATCATCATAATTGAAAACAAGTCCTCAAGGCATAGGAAACTCGAATTAGTTCAGGTAGCATTGCAGCTTAGATGAGAAATCAAGCAAAGGCAAAGGCAATCGCAAGAAATTGCATTACAAAATAAGGAAATCACGAACAAAATCTCCCAAGAATCCTACAGAATTGAAAGAAAATAAAGTAACGAGGAGAGAGAGAGAGAGAGAGAGGTAAGGACCTGGATACAGAGGTGGAGGCGAGGGGAGCAGTTCGGCCACCTAAGGTAACGACCTCAAAGCCAACACGGTGGCTTCCTTGCCTGATTTCTCCTGCAACAACGGAACACCCACAGCAAAATCGACGGCGTAGAAAGAAAAGAAGAAGAAATGTATATGCTGTGCTTACGAGTGTAGAAGCCTTGGATCTTCAAGTTAGGGTTGGAGGATTTAAGCATCTCAAAAACCCGAACGATTAGAGTAGTTTTGCCCACGCCCTGCGCACAGCACAAACCGACACAGTCATTCACATGAACATGAATCCATCCATTTCGAATTCCATTGTTACGATCCCCGCCGGAGAAAAGCTTACCGGCGGCCCCGTAACCAGCAGGCACCGTCCTACTCCTGGTCCTACCATTCTCACTTCTCACTTCTCACGCTTTTCAGACGTACCAACACGCCGCTTTCATTCTTGTTAGTGTTTTCATCATGGGACCGAACCCAAATTTTTTTTTCTTTTAATTTTTTTTTAAAATTTTTTTAACACGGTTAAAGAGGTGATTTTCTTTTTCTACACAGTGAGAATTTAATTTTTGAACGGAAATAGGATCTTAATCAATTGGAGAAAGAATTGAATTTTTTTTAATAAATAAAACACAGTAAAAGCATAGGATTTGAATCTTGACTCGAAATAAAAAAGTCAAAGAATCAATATTTGAATAGTGTTTCATCTATAGATATAACCAGTAGAGATGAAAAGACAAGTATATTTTAAAGTAAAGAGTTCTATCTTTCAAATATTTTTTACAGATTCATAAAATATAAATATCTAAAAAATATCAAAAGTGTAAAAATGAGCTCAATGATGACAGGCCTATCAGGTCTTTACTGGATCACAATATTTACTACTGTGTTGAGTATAATAACGTAACACAGTTTTTAGATACAACCACAGATTGGTTAAAGATCAGAGCAACAAAGCAAAGGGCCTAATCAGGCAGAAGTCTACATGAATGAGCTCAGAATTACAAAAGATGGAAATACAATTTGACTTTTAGCAGAATTAATTAACCATAACTCAAAATTCCCAAATTTGGTCATTTTTCAACTCAGGTGAGAAATCATAACAGGAAAAACAAATAGTAAAAAAAATATATATATATTTTCAATGATAGTCGAAAAGTTGAGAAGTCAACCAACACCATCATTTCATCCACCAGTGCCAAAGCTCAAAACAAGGTTGGGGAATCAAACAAACTTTCCAACTCAAGTCCTCCTGTCAGAAAGAAAAACCAGACAAAACTCACCCAACAATTTATTAAGCTCACAAAGTATCTCATGCATTTCCATGGAGAATGGTATGCTGATAGGTGAACAGGGGAATGGAATTAGCAATTTTTTGTTGATTCCAAGCTTCCCAGCACGAGGAAAGGCAATACACAAAATTCAAGAAGATCAGTTAGAATAATCAGCTAAAACTGAATGCTTGTGCCATTACTAACAGATTTTGCTTTCAAATACAGAACCATGTCAACAACTCAAGGAATCTAACATTGCACCTGATACTTCTTTGTTTCAATTTCTTTTCTCGCATCTATCCTACTTACCCAAAAAAGGGGAAAAAAAGGTAGCTATTTATCCGAGACATAAGAAAAATCTAAAGTGCTGAGTCTTTATGCTCCAAAGCTATAAAGGAGTTAAATGCTTGTTCTTCCACCGCCACACCTCCCTCGTCCCTAACATTTACTCATCGTCCTCCTCCTGCAATGTAAAAAATCAAATATTATCATCCACTTACTACGTTTTTTATTTGCTATGATTACAAAGTTCAGGCATAAGTTGAATCTGAACCTCTCCACTCTCATCATCCTCATCATCGTCGTCGTTGACTTCTGATTTGGACTTGTCTGATTCTTCTTCTTCAGCTCCATTTTCTCCTTCCGCCTAATGGAATGGTGCATGATTATACAGATTAGAATTAATGATTGTGTAACAAAGACATTGAGAATGAAAATAGGATAATAGGGCATACAAGTCTCTTATTATAAGCCTGCATGCTCTTATTGTACTCAGTCTTCCTTTTCTCAGCCTTGTTTATGTAAGGAGCTTTCTCCTGTAATATTAGGGAACATATGAGCAACAAGTAATTTGATTCCATTTTGTTAAAATATAATCAGTTTCCATTAAAATACTTACAGCTTCTGACATTGACTTCCATTTATCACCTCCAGCTTTTCCAACCTGTTTATTCACCAAAATAGCACGCGTTTACAAATCAAAGAATTTCCTAAAAATTGACGGAAAAAAAATCAGCGCGTAGATCTGAAATCACTTACAGCAGCCACGGACTTGTTATTAGGATGCTCCTTCTTGTACTGTTTCCTGAATTCCTCCCTATATATTCATCAACAAAAACATCGAAACAGTAAAAATCCGATACAAAATAAAAATAACCTAAACGATAAAAAAACGCGGATCTGAAAAAGAAAAATTCAAGACAAGCTCGAGAGAGATACATGAAAACGAAGAAAGCACTGGCAGGCCTCTTCGGCTTGTTAGGATCCTTCGCAGCCTTCGCCGATTTCTTACTAGCTCCAACACTTTTGCTCTTCAACCTAGCAAAATCAAACAACAAAACACGAAAAAAAAAAAGGAAAAAAACTGAGAACAGAACAAACAAATAAAACGCATAGGCAGGATCCATCCAACCGCCTACTCCGAAACACACTTCCACACAACACATCAAAATCAAAAGCAACCGATATACTCACTTAGTGTCGGTCTTTTTAGGCGCCGCTTTGGATTTCCCGCCCTTCATGACGAATCCTGCAGAAAAACGAGCAAGAAAAAAGGTAAAAAAAAAAAAAAACCGTTGTAGAGATGATGAGCAAGCAACGGAGCGAGCGGCGCAGAGATTCGGAGATTTACCTGCAAACTCTAGGGTTTGAGAAGAAGATAAGGAGAGAGAGATGTGGGGGGTTGCGTTTGGTTCGTGTGATGCGTTTGCGTTGGGCTTTGGGTTTGGGTTTGGCTTTGTGAGAGTGTGTGTGATGAGAGTGTTCTGTGGAAAGGTTTTTGAGGGCGAAGAGCGAGAGAGGAGAAGCAGTCGGTTCGTTTCTGAGAGAGAGAGAAATCGCGATATCAATTGAAGTCCGGGTTTAGGCGGGATTTCAAAAATCTTTTGCCACGTCATCGATCCGCGTCCTCGCTTCTCATTGGCTTCCCTTCCATTCCTTCCCCTCTTTTGTGTTTCCTTTGTGTGTTGTTTGCAATTTCTTCGCTGTGAATGCTTCCCTCTTGCCAGATCCGGACACGTGAGTTAAAGCCCGTTGTTTCGCCGCGAAATTACGCCTTTGCCCTTCCCTCTTACGACTCGTGCCTTTCCTTTGTTCGCAACTTATCAGAATAAACGTGATAAAACGATTAACGCGTCGTCCTGGTAATCGCTCGAGGATATTTTCGTAACTTCACTTCTCTTCTCTTCTCTCCGTCAGATATTTTCTCTCCTTCGACTAACACGGTGCGTTTTCTTCCTCCATGACTTGGGCTGGGCTTCGGTTTTGGGCCTTGGATTTGAAGACCTTCTTCGGAAGCCCATTTGTTGATGTCCGGAGCCCAATGTCCCGCCCAACTGCTTCCTGAATAACCTCCGTCGTATTGCGACGACGAACGGAGTGTTCGGTTTGATTAAGTTACTGTGGTGGCAGAAAAATTCTCCGGAAATGGAAGCGGAAGCGGAAGGAATCGTAGAGCATCGAAGCTCGTTTGCGGCTCCGTCCATATTTTTGGTTGTTATTACCTTTCAGTTTCTCGCTAGATGGCTCGAACGCACGAAGAGGGTTGGTTTTTTTTTTTTTCTTTCCCGTTGGAAACTTTTTCATGTTTATGTGTTCTATGATTCTGCTTGTATTTCAATCCTAAACCTATAATTGATGATTGAGTTTTGGCATGTACCTCAAATTTCGGCCTGTAGTGCGTTTTAGTTTTTCGTCGACAGACTTAAGAATGCAATATAGCCAACTGGGGCGTGATGCATTCTATGTGGAGATCTATCGATGCTTTTTAATCTTGAAATCGAACAAATTGTTGTTCATCTATCTTGTCGATTTGTTTTYTTCTGAAACAATTTTGTTTTGATCGTGTATTTACTTTTCAGAGCGGTTCCAACAACGATGTGGAAATGGAGTTGCGCAAATCTATAAAGCAACTTCTGAAGGAGGCAAGCGCCTTATCTCAGTAAGTAATTCTTTCTAGTTCGGGATCAACAGTAAATAGTAGTACATCATTTGGCTCAAATCACTCATTCAGTACGAGTGTTCTAATTCTTATGACTATGCTGGGGATCATATTGACTTGGTTTTATGTTGACGTAGACCATCTACATTTGCACAAGCTGCAAAACTTCGGAGGTTGGCAGCCGCTAAGGAGAAGGAACTGGCAAATTGTGAGGCTAATTAATTGATGCTCTAAAATCCCGAAATTTCCTTCGAATTACTTTTCTGTTTGTTTGACTTTGAACAATGAGTTGCTGAAATATTATTGTGTAATTGCTTTGTAACCGCTTCTTATCAATAATCTAGACGGTAAGTTAGCATTGTATGTTAAGTTTTGTTGTACAGAGTCATAGATGCATGAGCAGTTTTCGAGGATGCTGCTTGTAGTATCGACTGCTATGTGATATTGGAATCTTTGGATTAGAAGCTTGAGCAACAACAAAGCTATTTTCAGTTTAAAAGAATGGTTTATAGGCTCCTAATCTACTCGGTTCCTTATGCTGGTAATCATCCAACATGGTGCTCATGCTATGGATGGTCAATGAATTGGGATTTTGAACAACCTCTGAGCAGAAATATGCTTTGGTGTGGAGGGAATTGTAGGAATGTTATGTATGTTATTGGAAATAGAGAGCAACTTCTCATTAGTAAAACTGGTCTACGGTTTACTTTTGGTGTCTTGTTTCTGCCTTCTGGGAATTATGCATATATGTAAATGTAGGCATTAGCACATGCAAAGTGGAGAATTTGGTTTGATTTATTACGAAGTAATAAAATCTCTCCATGTTAAAGTATCAGCATCCAACTAATAAGGGTTTGATGTATACAAGTCCATGTGGTCATGACATGCGTTTCTGCACTTAAATCTACATCCTAAATTGAACTTTAAATATTGTATTTGTTATAATTGTAGTTTTTTACTGGCATATTTTCATGTTTGTGTCTCATTGTGTGTTTGTGTATCTATTTCCTAGGCTACGTTAAATTCCATTTTTCATTTTGGCTCTTGCTAAATACCATTTGAAGGTTGCTTGTGAGGCACTGATAATATATAGGCTTTACCAAGGTTATCCATTTTCAATAATTCATATCAAGTTATCTCAACTAGCGAGAGTAATGATCTCTGGACTTGTATTCTTATTTTGTCTAAAATCCAATATCACCCAGAATGCATTTTGAAGACAAATTATAATATAATATTAAAATAGCATCATCGTAGCCTAGCCTCACCTCCTGTTCATCTTATTTCAGTTGTTTTCTCCCATTAATTGTTTTTATTTCCTTGAGTACTACTTAATAGGATGCTTCAGATTATGCTTAGATTAAACTTAATGACATTGCTGCCAGATCAAGAATCACGTAGTAAGGAGATGAAGACGTCATATGGTTTATATAGTCAAGTACTACTGACGTCAAAGGTGATTATATTATACTGAATGTTCTAAGAAGTGTGTTATCATGTTGGTAATATTTTAAAGAAGTCATCTATCTCGTGTTCATGTAGGTTGTGATCTATATTGCTCTGGTTCTCTGGTTTTGGAGAGCTTCTGTTGCTACTGTACCTCATCACCTTGTTCAGCCGTTTGGTAATGACTCTTCTCGCCAGCACAATTTCTGGAGAATACTTAAAAATAAATCTCATTTCATTTAAGATTATAACTATTATAGCGTCTTGATGCTCTCCCTTCTGCAGGAAAACTTTTGTCTTGGAGGGCTGGAGGTACCGTAAATGATTATGTGAAGGTAAAACATAGTGTATTGATTTTATCCCTTGACCCATAACATACCACTAGGCCGGTGCCAAAAAAGAAAAGGATATCTAAATGATTAGCAGCTCTCTTGGTCCCTGAGGGGTAGTCCAATCGACAAGGGCTTGGAGTCTCTTGGTCACACCTGCTTAGGAGTCTCAAGTTTGAACTTTCCAATGAGTTTAATCCAAAAAAAACTCTTGTCTCTTGCGTTTGGGCCTTGGGGTAGGCATGGGTGCCTCAAGCTCTAACACGTAGTTATTAAAAGAAAAAAATATATAAAAGATGATTAGCAGCTCTTGTACTACTGGTAATCAGAGGTGGGCAGAGCCATAAAGAGGTGCAAAATTT
>NW_019104523.1:1417967-1428545 GCF_001995035.1 Momordica charantia
CTCCCTTCCTTGACGTGATCCTGCTATAATTACATTAAAATAGTATCTATAGTTACAATATTACCTTGCACAGGATGAGAATACGATCATGATTCATGATGGTTCATAGTATGTTTTGTAATGAACTGCAGGTTGGAGTTATACCTTGGTTGATACTGTCCACAAGGGTTAGCAAATATGTATGTCAAGTCGTCCCGTGAAGAATCATTGAAGGTAAATGTGATGTAGATGATACATCGCATGATGCTGTGTAAAATATTTGGCAACCAATATTTTCCTGAACTTCGGTGAGGGGAGGCTGGAGAAGTTTTTACAGCCCCACCACTTTTTCCTCTTATATTCAAATATGGGGTTCAGCATTGCTATTGTTTTTTTTTTTTTTTCCTTCTTTTTTCTTCTTCTTTTGCCTGCAAATGTTTTCCCTTTCCCTTTCCTTTTTTTCCCCCTTGTTGGTGAACTCTTGCTCTTAGGCATAATTTATTTTTTGTTATTTATATATAGAATTAATATATCCTTTATATAGCTTGATTGCTTGTTCATAAGTTAAGGGTCATTCTTTTTTTCTTTCCTTCCTTTGGGTAGGGTTGGAAATATTTTTATACGTAAGATGCTGTCTTATGGCATGGTTTATTTTTAGAAATCTTTCTATATTAATTTAATGTAAATAGGAGTTAGTAAATTGAACATGCTTTTATATTAAACATTGTATAAGTAGCTAATTTGATATAATGTAACGTGTTTGTATATTATTAGAAAATATACTCAGTATAGTTTCATCCTATAAGTTTGTCGTTTTTAGAATTGGCCAAGTATAATATTAAGTGCAGAAGTGGTTTTTAGTAAATTAGCGTGCATTAAATATCTAATGCAAAGGCAACATTTAGATATTAATGGTACATCCTTGGTGCGCCTATATTTATAGTTTAGGCTCTTTAGATTTGACGTTTATAAATTAAGCTTATTCACCAATATTTCTCCTATAGTTTCATCCCACACGATTGAGACATAAAATTTAACTTTAACAAATATTTAATTGGTTAAAAATTTATAAATGTAACATTATTAACATGAACATGGTTCAATGTTCATTAGTAATTGATACCTAAATAATTGTACCATATGTTCTTTTCTCATTCATTGGTACTTGAACAAATGAAAATTTTCATATTTGTTTGATGGGAAATGTGAAATGAAAAATGAACAAAATCTATAATAATAGGATCCCCATTTGGAATGAAATTATGCTATTTGTACTCATCTTCACATAAAATAGAGATAAGAATTTATGTATTTTTTTATTGGATTTTGATCTGGCGTTGAACCCACGACTTCCACCTTGATAGGTTGGTGCTTTATCAAGTACAATCTTCCATACTCCAGATTCCCAACTTGTTGTACTAAAAAAACCAACTTAGTACTAAAAAAATTTTAAAATCAAGACTTTTAATTTAACATTTTTTTATTTATATGGTAAATAGTTAGAACTAAACTAATTTCCATTTTTATTAGTTTAAGTTGAACAACTTATGGAACTAATTGCCATTATTACTATTATTAATTTAAAGCATTTTTGTCAAAACGAGCATGGTTCAATGATAATCGACATATATCCTGTGAGTTCGATTTCCCACCTGTATAGGTAATATAAAATAAGTATATTTTTTCAAATTTAAAAGATCTAAAAAAAAATAGTATAATTTAAATCACAAACAAACTCAAATGTAACCGCAAAGTATGCTAGAACAAAATAAGAATGGCAGTATTTTTAAAATTACATATTGAATTGATGTGAAAATCAAAATTATACATTATTTTATTTATTTATTTAAATTCTGGATTAAACTTTTATAACCTCACCGACCATTAGAAACTGGTCGGGTCCCGTGGTCTCGCAGTTCTTGGCTGTGGGCTGAAGGAGGAAGAAGAAGACAACCCATTTGGAGATTGTTTCGGAGGCAGCGCCGTTGGAGGAGACGGTGGGAATCCTTGTTTTGCTGCTCCAATTCCTTCCGATCATGAGCGATCTCTCTCCAGACCCTCTGATCGACCCCTCCACCTTTGACCTAATCGCCGTCGGCACAGGTTTGGCTGAATCCATCATCTCCGCCGCTGCCTCCGCCGCCNTCCGCCGCCGGTAAAACGGTGCTGCACCTTGACCCCAATCCATACTACGGAGGTCACTTCGCCTCTCTCCCTCTCCACGACCTTGCCTCCTTCCTCAATTCTGTCTCTCACCCTTTACCGCCATCGCCACCCTCATCTTCCGACGACGCTCTTGATTATGTCTGTGTTGATCTTCAAACTAGGTCTCTGTACTCGGACGTCGAAATCTCCTCCCGAGCACCTGTAGTTCTTCAAGAGCATTCCAGAAAGTTCAATGTTGATTTGGCTGGGCCAAGGGTTTTATTTTGTGCCGACAAGTGCATCGACGCTGTTCTGAAAGCGGGAGTCAACCAGTATTTGGAATTTAAGAGCATTGATGCGAGCTATTTGTGCGATGAGAATGGCAATTTGGCTAACGTGCCTGGTTCTCGTGCAGCTATATTTAAGGATAAGAGTCTGAGTCTGACGGAGAAGAACCAGTTGATGAGATTCTTCAAACTTGTTCAGCAGCACTTGGATCCCGCTGCAGATAATCAAAATTCCAAAATCTCCAACGAGGATTTGGAGAGTCCTTTTGTGGAGTTCTTGAAAAAATTGCGGTTGCCCCAGAAGATGAAGTCGTAAGTCAATTGGTTTTGATTGTTTACTACTGTCATATTAATGCATTCAGATTTCAACTAGGCTCGTTAACTTACTACTTGTATGATTTCCTGTTGCTCACGATCCTCCTGCTCCATCATGCAGAATGATTCTGTATGGCATTTCATTGGCAGATTACGATCAGAACGACACTGAAGTTGGCAAGAACAGAATACTTACGAAAGAAGGAATCGGCCGCTTAGCTCTCTACCACACTTCAATTGGCAGGTTATTATGATATTTATTGTCATTTCAGTTCAATTGGTGTTCGATTATTTATTTATTTGTTTGTTTGTTTGTCATTTTTGAAAGTTCACGTAGGATTAATTTATGGTGGCGGACCTTTCAATTGTATGTTTCTAAAGAATGTACACGAGCGCACGCAGAAACACAACAGAATTTAAATATATTAGATAATCATTTGACACATAGCCAAATGAAAAGCTCCCTAATTTGGCTAATTTTATTAATTATGACATCGAACGATTCCATTGACATAAGCTCCAGCATGATTCTTTTGTAATTAGAAAGTAGTATATTATAATTTACAATTTTTTTCGGACATTTTTATGCTGCTTGTCCTTAATTTTGCAATTTATGGAATAGCATTTCTCGTACAAATTTTGTCTTTACTCTGCTAATTCCTGCTAGGTTTCAAAATGCACATGGGGCCCTATTATATCCTATCTATGGTCAAGGGGAGCTTTCTCAAGCATTTTGTCGTCGTGCTGCAGTCAAAGGTTGTCTTTATGTAAGTTCTATTAACATGTAACCTCCCTCCTCCCAACACAATGTCTTTCTTTCATGAAATGCAGTCGAGTCGTTTGTTTAGCAGCATTACATATCTTCATATCAATTTGGTTGTACAACTAACCTTTGTTTTTCATTTCCATGATTAAATCGAACTTGTTCTCTTACCTACATCTTTTCTTTGTACAGGTTCTGCGAATGCCTGTGGTTGCTCTATTAAAGGACAAGGTTTRGAATTATAATAGTATGTTTTTTCTTTTTCTTGTGGATACTACTTGGAATGAACTCAACAACTCAGACATTGAGGTGAAAATGGATTGATATATTACATCTTGAAATATTTGCAGATTAGTGAAAATTATAAGGGTGTTCGGCTGGCTTCTGGACAGGACATCTTTAGTCACCAGTTGGTGCTGGATCCATGCTTCATGGTTCCCCCACCGTTAACATTCTCTCTAGAAAGTCTTCAAGGTGTTAGCTTGAGAGATGTTAATAGCAAGGTGGCCAGAGGAATATGCATTACAAAGCATTCCTTGGTATTAGATGTCAAGAATTCTCTGTTGGTTTATCCTCCTAGAAGTAAGCACTCCTTACTTTCTATCTCAGTATGTTATCAAAACATCTAGCAAGAGGGAATTAACAATTTTCCTTCTTCCACCATAGCTCTATTTCCCGAGCAAGTTTCATCAGTTCGAGTTCTCCAGATAGGTGGCAATTTAGCAGTTTGTCCCGAGGATATGTGAGTTCAGTTCAGTCTTGTAAATAACTTAAATGTTGTCTTCTATTTTTTCTTATCCTCTTTCATTTGATCTATTCTTAATTGATACACTTGTTTTGTTTAATGAAATGACTACCGCATTTTCTAAAAATGCTTGAGGTATGTGCATTGTGGCCATCTCTAGTCTTTGTGAACGACTAACAGAACTCATAGTCAGATGGGTGCTGCTGTTTGAATATGTTTTAGTACTAACCCCTTTGATTAGGCCTAATGGTGAAAAGCTTTACTGACTATCAAATATTATCCTTTTAGGTGGGCAGTCTTCAATTTTGAACCCCGATTAACGTGAAAAGATAATTAGACTTTTTAGATTGTAAAAAAATAGTTAGACTTGGATATTAGACAAATTTTACTTGTATTTTTTTGATAGAATTGTTTAATCTTCTGGTAATTCAGCTTCATTGGCTTACATCCTCAAAGTGATGGCAAAATAGAGCTGGTAGATGCTCAATACCAACGTAGTGGGCTAAATGGCTGGCATGGACAGACTGCAATTATAGTATTCATTTCATACCTCTATTAGGAGACTCCTTTCAAAATTCTTTTGCCCTGTCATTTTAAATTTTCTTGGTCTCACAAACCTAAATGGATAGAGATGCCACGTTGACTAATATCAAGTTCTTGAACTTTGAAAATTTTCAATTACGTTTTTAAACTTGAAATTCTGTTTATCTTTAGTTTTTACTGATAACGTTAGTTGGTGGAATGCAAGTCTGATAGTCATTCTTGAAATTTGGATCAGGTAGTGTGATCCGTAATTAGTTAAACAAATTTGGGAGATTGAATCTAGGTTATTGCCAGACCCAATTACCCGTGCAAACAATCTCCCAAATAAATTGACCCTGATTACCTGTCAATTCATATTTAATTCACCCAACTGGCTGGTAGATCATGTCAACTCATTCAAATTTTACAACAGGAGTGTCAAGCTTGGTTTGACTCTTTGTGATGATTTAAAAAAAAATATATCATCACCATCATCATCATGTCTGTGTATATTCTTTCATTTACCTTATGAAGGTATGGTTTCTCTTAGAAGTTAGAAGTCTAGACTTCAAAAAAGATAAGTGTTTGTCTTGCATCCCATCAATTGTTATTATTGACTGGGACTAAAGATGAGTATAATTCTAGGACAATTGAAAATTTTTAAAGTTTAAAGATTATATTAGAAATATGTAATTTAACCTAAATTTTTTTGTTTTTTCCATATCTAGCTGTGCTGTATATAATTAAGCGAACTTACAGGACAGGAGTGCATATGTTTTTACCCTTCTATTAACCCATTGCCATTCCTCTTCATCTCTAGCAAAATGAAAGTAAAGGTTTTGATGAGAAGCAGGGTTATTTTCTCACAACATTTATTTATTGCAATCGTTTTTGTTAGAAGGAACATCTCAATTTTTAATGACTTATTTCTTATCTAAAAAATATTGTGGCTTATAAATATACTTATTTTGAAACATTAACGAGTTTTGTTTTCATATTTTTTTATTGTTTTGCAAGCAATGGTATGGTGTCTAACTAATGCAGTCAATACCAATTGCACCTGTTTGACAGTATTTCCTTCTTGTGTAGGTTTGTCATATACATCTCTACCTTATGTGGTAATGCTAATCAAGGAAAAGAGACACTCCGTGCAGCTATAGCTGCAATCATGTCACTCATTGTCCGTGAACGACCTGATGATATAGATCAGAATATTAATGCAGATGATAAAGATTCTGCTTTACTTTGGAGCGCGCTATACATTCAGGAATTAAGTATGGTGAGATATAACTGGTCTTTTGCTTCTTGATCATATCATCATAATGATTGGTTCCACCCATGTAAAATAGAAGTATGTGTCCTTCCTACTTTTTCCCGATTAACACCTTCTTTTAAGTAATAAACGATTTTGTTGACAAGAGAAAAGTACAAAGAATATTAATAACCGAAAAACAAAGAAGTTAAGAAGTTAGAGAGTAATTACAAACTTTAAAGAACAAAAAAGAAGAAGATAAGACTATCAACATTTTGTTGACCTCTAGTCATAACTCTCGAAAAGTGATTATGGAAGCTTCTAACCTGTAAGAACTTAGCTTTACCTCCATGATTGTGTCGTCAAAAACCAACAAAATCCAATTTCTCTCTTCTAGGCATTGGCAAAGAAAAGTTAAACAAGTTCAGAAGGTTAAGCCATAAAGTTTGCCCAGTAGAACCGTGAAGGAAGAGCTGATCTTGGTCCTTGCAAACACGTAGAACACCTAACTGGCGGAAGGGAGAGCTTCTTTGGACTTTATCATTAGTGTTAATACCACCCAAACCAAGCTATCCAGCCTAGCATGTAAATCTCTCAAGACTAATAAAAGAAATTTTTTGTTCATTTTAAATTCTATTTAGAAAAGCCTAACCCCCATTACATAGGGGTTGCCTACTAAACAACCAGCCAGCTAAATAAAAATAACAATAACCCTAACGAACTACTGAAACAGAAACTACTTCACTAAGACAGACCAGTCAACAACCACTAAAAGTAATTAACGAATGCAACTAAAAAAACAATGTTATGGAAGAAAATTACATGATTATCCTTATAAATCACTGCATCATTTTCCTCTCTCTTAAAAAAATGATTTGATTTAAGATGTGGTGAAGTCAAGAGAGGCCAAGGGGGCTAGCTCATGGAAGGTTGAGTTAGTTTGGTATAACTTTGGAACAGTGAGATGTGCTTTTTAACCCATTAGAAACGCTTTTCAACATTTTCATCGTATTTACTACATGGTGATACTAGAAATTAAAAAAAAAAAAACTTTAAAGCACTTCACTTAAAAGAACTAGTCCCAAAATCATCTCATACTCACTTGAAATCCTCGCGTTTAATTTAGTTCAAAGGGAGAGTACATCCAAAATAGTAGAAAAGCATGTTCTTGGAGGAAGCCTAATGACGGTAATAAAATGTCGTTTTGAGATACTTCTCCTCTCTCACAGAGGATGCATCTATTTGGAGGAAGAACCAAAGAAAGGTTACTCCTTTGGATCTTGTCTAAGTGGTTTTTTAGGCTTTAGGTAAATTTATTAACGTTGTTCCAACAGAATGGAAGATGTCATCCTTATTTTTTGCCATTCGATTCCTGATGTATTTTGAAAAATTTCTCTTTCTTGTGATGGGGGTGCAAGTTCAATAGAAGAGTCCTTCAAAGATAAATTTGATGATCTTGCTAATGTTGGGGTGGTATTTAGTTTGTTGGTTTCTTCATGGACTAGGACTCTGAAACGGTTGGATCTTGTTCAGTGTGCTATAATTGTATTGATATTCACTTTCTTATATTGTAAATTCCTGCGAGAGAGTGCATTTTTCTCTTCTTTATTTTGTCTCTTTGCACCTTTATATCCTTTCTTGTTGTCAGTGAACTTATGGTTTCCATTGGGAAAAATAAAGAAAGAAATTCAATGGCCAATTGTCTATAGTCCTATTCGATGTTAAATAATAGAGAACCGAATTATTTGGATTATGTTTATAATTAGTAAATCTACAAGTAAAGTGTTCTTGTTAACTTTTCAGGGTCAATTTGGATCAGTGAGCTTCACTCCCATGCCTGATGGAAATCTGGACTACGACAACCTTTTGAGTGCATCGTTTGAGGTATGCAGTTGCTTTGACGTGGAAATTAAGTTGCATATTTCACTTTCCTTTCCGTGAAACCTCCTACGAGTGTTCTCTAAGGAATTTATACATTCGCACACAATTTTTCTTTTGTTAGAAACCTGAGTAACCACATCCAGCTTCTAATTGACAGACTCTCAATGGACACGTCATTTTTAATTTTTCCAATACTTCCCTGTTTTAATATTTTATATTTTTCCCTTTTTTCAAGGCTATTGTTCTACTAAAAGCTTTCTTTCCCCCCATCCCTAAAAAAACATGCTGAACCCGTCAAGTTTGTCATCAATGTTATAATTGTTATTTGTGTTTGTACTTGACAGCTCTTTCAGAAGATGTATCCCCATGAAGAATTCTTTCCGGAGACAACCTCAGCTGCAGTTCAGGAAGACGATGGCGAGCCTGATTCATAACGGCACGGCATGATAATTCTATCTATGTATCATTCTTAGCAGTCATGAGAATTGCCTGCAGCCTCTTCTCTGAGATTGGTCGGCATCGGCCCTACCTCAAATGAATCAACAAAGTCTCTGTTGCTAATGTTTTTGGCCTCTGCATGATTCAATCAAATACTGGATAATGCAAGACCATGCCTACGACAGGGTTATATAAGCAAAGACAAAGCGTTCACTTAAAGAATGCCAAAGAATTTAGGTGGATTTTCTAGTATTGTGTTGTACACTTTATGCATGTTTTTACACTCCATGTCACACAAATTAAATTATATGCATTATTCTAAATGGGAGAAACCATAACTTCCCTCGAGGTCTGTTTTTGATGCACAGATGCTGCTGCCACTGGGACGACGTTGTTGTATTTTCATTGATATTGTTGTGGTCTTGTTTATCAGAATGGTCACTAAAAATATTAGAATCAAAGATTTCCTCCTTGGTCATGTGTACACGATCTGTATGATTTTGCTACATGATAAATTCAATATTGACTCTAAGCATGCGATTAAGGTCGGTCAGCTCGACCCGTTTTCTATTCTGTTTTGTTGATGAGAACACTTCGATGCGACTTGCTTTTATTCATCCATACAAGTTGCTTGCAGTTTCTGTTTTGTTTGATGTGATGTCCATGAGTGTAATAGTTTATGGGAAAGAAGCTTTTTCTCTAACCAAAAAAAAAAAAATAGTCTCACACGAAAAGGCGAAAAAAGGAAAAGGAAAAAGTGTATAATTCTCGTAGTCTTGCTATAATTGTTCAATAATTGTTGTTCAATTAGTTAAGACTTTTATTTATATTAAATCTTTGTTTTTAAGGGAAAGGGAAAAATGTATAAATGTATAATTCATGCAGATTGCTCAATTAGTTAAGACTTTTATTTATAATCTCAATCAAAATGTTAGAGGATTAAATTTTTGCTTTATAATCTCGATCAAAAGATCAGGTGATCAAATTCTTATCCTCACATTGTCGAACTTAAAAAAGAAAGAGCTTAGAAGAACATGCATATCGATTTTTAAAACAAAATCAAAATTTTATTAAATGAAAAATTAACGTCTTTTTCTATCAAACTATAAGACGACATTTTATGACTTATTTATTAGAAGGATGATATAGACACTTTTTTTTTTTTTGTTCATCTACCTATTTAGGAAATTATATATGAACAAGCATTTGAAACCACTATAAATAGAATCAGATCTTTGCTAAATGATTAATAAAAATAAATAAATAAATGTTATTACTAACAAATTTTTTATGCACAATTTAAAAGAACGTTTAAAAATTTAAAAAACACACACATATATTTATATGAAATATTTGTTTTGAGAAATTTAATGCATAGGAACACAATAAATTGGTTGTAAGAAATTTGAAGAAAACATGTGGGTGGAAAAAAAGGAGAGGAGATTTCAAAGTCAAAAACAAAATGGGTATTGCAAGTCAAATGGGGAATTTGAATGAAATTTAAAAACTGGACTTTGAATTTTCTATGTGAATTTGATAAGAATGGCCATCAACATTTATTTGCTCTTAATTTCCTTGAATTTAGGGGCTTTTTGTTGGTGCATTTCTTTATTTTATTCTTGGTTTCAGTTTCAAACAGCTGGATCTCATTGTCTTTCCCACAAATTTAAAGGCCACTTTACAAAATAAAATCTCCTTCAAAATATTTATTTTAATTCTTGAATTAATAATTAAAAAATATCTTGCTTTTTTTTGCAATTATTCTGTCGCTTATCCAATACTTCTCAGGCAACCCACGTGGATTAAATACATGCACACAACATGTTAATACGTATATATAATACCGTGTTATCTGTTTTGTTAAATGAATTAAAAAGTAAAAATGATTGACGAGAATTAATTAAAATGTTTAGAAAGTAAGTAATTTTTAAAAGTTTAAGTCCGGTTTAATAACCATTTTATTTATGTATGTTTTTTGAAAAGTAAGCGGGTAAATACAACTTTCACCCCTACATTTTTTGGTTCTCAATATACTTTTTAAAAATGTTTTTAAAATTTGAGTCAAAAATTAAAAAAATAAAAAAAAAATTCAAAATTTTAACTTTGTTTTTAAAATTTAGCTAAAAATTTGAATATTTTTTTAAAAAAAAGTAGAGTGAGTAAAAAAAAATTTAAAATTTTAAAAATAAAAAATAAAATAGTTATAAAACGAGATTTGCTTAAAATTTTTATTTTCATCATATTAAATCTT
>NW_019104523.1:1443885-1461654 GCF_001995035.1 Momordica charantia
TTTATTTTTTTCTCTCTGATTTAGGTTTCCTTGAATCCTTCTTTCCTTGGTGTCCATGCTCTTTGCTGAGCATAGATGACTTCTTCCGAGCAAAACTTTGTTTTTGTTTCTTTTGACGAGTCACAGTAGCCCAGTTTCCCTCTCCCTGATCGACAGATTTGACAACATCTTTAATGACATTTCTTGAAGTCTTCCGTTGAGAGCGAACAAATATAGGCTTCAACGTTCCAAATTGGATCAAGTCTATCCCCTTATTGTAGAAATAGACTTTGAGGTGTTTGGCTGCCTATATTTGTTGTTACTGCAACGTGATTTGATTGAGCTATTTCATTGAAATCCAACTCAATCTTTCCTTCTCGAGCTAAATTTAGGATACACTCTTTTAGGACAAAACACTTTTCCACTGGATGACTGATAACTTGGATTATCAACTTTACCCATTTTTTCTGGCCGTATACACTCAGGAAGTACTATCAGCCGTGTTTCCAGTAGTTGTTCCAACATATAAGGGATATCGGAATCAGGAAAATGATAGACCTTTTCTTGTCTTTCCTTCCAGCTTAGCCATCTTTTCCTATTTCCTTGTTGCTTCTCAATTCTCTTCCCTTTTATTTTTGAAAACAACTTGGGAGAGATTATGTTTACACCAAAAAATTCATTTAAAGTTTTCTCAACACTTTTGCTTTCTTTCTCTAAGTCTAGCACTAAAGAATCCTTACTTTCTAGATTAGCAATGCTTAGCTCCATATCGTGAGCACGAGTTGCTAGCTCTTCAAAGGTGCGAGGTTTTATACCTTGAAGGATGTAAAGAAGTTCCCAATGCATACCTTGAGTGCATAATTCGACAACAGATAGTTCAGTAAGTCTATCTTTACAATCAAGACTTAGAGCTCTCCATTGGTTGATATATTCGACAACTGGTTCGCCTTTTCTTTGTTTGGAGTTCGTGAGCTCCATCATGCTGACGGTTCTCTTCGTACTGTAAAAGCGATTTAGGAATTCTCTTTCAAGCTGTTCCCAACTCTCGATCGTCTCAGGCTCGAGATCAGTATACCAGTCAAAGGCATTTCCTTCTAACGTTCTGACGAACTGCTTGACTAATTGATCGCCTCTTGTACCAACATTCTCACAAGTTTCGACGAAGTGAGCAATATGTTGTTTGGGATTGCCCTTCCCATTGAAATGTTGGAATTTTGGAGGTTGGTATCTAGCAGGCATTCTCAGGTCATTAATCCTCTTAGTATATGGCTTAGAATACAAGAGGGAGCTTTGAGAAGATCCGCCGTATTGCGCTCTGATCGTGTTCGTGATCATATCTTGGAGCTGCTGAACAGACAGCGAAGCGATCGAAGTGGAATATTGCGATTGATTTTCTTGAGCGATAGTCTTTCCCTTGTCATTTATCTTAATAGCAAGGGTTTGACTCGACTCAGCAACATCTTTGGTTTCAATCTGATTCTTCAAGGAAGCGATTTCATAATCTCTTTCTTCCACTGTCTTCATCAATGCAGCGAGCTTCTTTTCCATTTCAGCTATTTTTTCATCCATAGTGCTTGCATCAGTCATCAAATAAGGGGTTATGATGCATCATTACTTTTTTTGCAACAACAGGAGGAGTTTGATGTTCCCGTAGTTGGAATTCATCAGAGGAACCATAGGTGATATGACCCATATGAAGGTTACTCATGTAAGCAGCTGTTGTAGAAGCCTTTTTAATAAATTCCATTGATTTTCTTAAAAAACTTTAAGTCTTGAGAAGGAGATGAGAGGTAGAGATTGTCCCACTGGGCGTGCCAATTTGTTCACATGAAATTTACGGAGAAATTATATTTCGTGGAGTTGAACTTTTATATTTGTAGTATGTGTTGTTTAGTGGATTCAATCTCTAATCTTTATCCTCTGATTCTTTCTCTCGAACTTGATGTGAAGATTGAAATGCTTCTTCTTGAATTTGGATCAAAGTTATATGTTCTTCGAAAGTTTCTAAGTCTTCAAGCATTCAAAGTTTTCAAGTTGGTATTCGAATCTTCAAGTCTTCAAGAGAGTCTTCAATTTGGTGTGAATTCTCTCCATTCTGAAATTCTGAACCCTCTAAATGAATGAGGTCCCCTCTATTTATAGAGGTTTACATAGGCTTTGGTGGGCCATTGGGCTTGGGTAATTTTGGGCCAAGCCCAATTCTTTAAATGGATTTATTTAAATTTAAATATTAATCCACTTTATTTCATGGTAAATTAGGTTTTGGGCCAAGATTGTGAACCAAATTGATTCCAAGCCCAATACTCATATGACCCAATTACATACTTTAATTGTCAAATTATCTTTAATTTTAATTTAGGGTTAATATATAATTAATCCCTAAATAAAATAGATAATGATGTGGCCGTTTATGATTGGCCAAATTTTTTGGTTCTACAATCACTTCGGCTTCTAAAATTTCAATTGGCCTATTTTTTAACAAATTTATATTTTGTCGTCTCACATTTGGCTTCTCAAGTTGACTAATTTCATGTTTGTTTCTAAACTTAGGTCTATTTTGTTTAGACTTCCAAAAAATGAAGTGATTATCATATTGTAATTCTTGCTATGTTCTACCCTCTAATATTTGACCCCAAAACCCACTTTATTTAGCCAATCCATGTGCTTCAATGCAAATATTATTTAAGGCTCTCTATTATACATTGGTTAAGTAATACACTCTAACATAATGACACGAACCAAATTAAAATGGTTACTTTTTTTTAGGAGAAAACGAGAGACGATATTGCCGATTACAATCAAAGCTTATTACATAACAAATTTTTAGTTATAACAGCCACTAATTAATTCGATGGATCATGTACGGGAAAAAAGAAAACAAAAAATTAAAACCACCTAGTAGACCCAAAACCAGAAAAAACAAAGAACGCCTAAAAGGAAGTGAACTAACCTGATCAATAACAGCCAGCGTGCCACCAGAAACAACTGGAATGAACTTCTTATCCAGTTGTAGAAGAACCTTGGCATCTTCAAGGAAGTTCTTATTGATGGAATTGATAACTAAGGAATTGCTGGCAAGAAATAGGAACCCTGAAGAGGTATTGAGCATACTACACTCATCTTCGAAGCACGTGACTCATCATTTCACTGAAATCAATTAAAAAAAGAACTATTAAATGTTAGTGAAATAAATTATTAAAAAAAATCCCAAAACAAAGCCTCACATCAAACTAAAGTAAACAAATTAAATTTCAAACTTAACTGCAATTAGACAGCAATTTTGCCATTTGATCCATAAATTTGAGGACTCTTGACAGTTTCCATTGAGCATAATTCTAGAGGTGAAACACAGGGTCAAAACTATGCAATCTGAATAGAAGGGGAGGATATTTAAGAATTTAGCTAATATGCTGACTAGAAAAAGCACTGAAGTAATATTTCTCAGCCAGTAAAGATGTTACTACCATCACATAAAAATCAATATTCGAGTACAGCAAAATTATAAACCAATGTGGCATGCTAATTAGCTATAATAGCTAACTTTTGGATGACCAATTGACTTAAGTATCCTTACTAAACACTATTTTTTATTAAACACTATTACCACAAATGATTAACTACTAAATCTGCATGAGAAGAAAATAATAGCACAAGATTCTACCGATGTATTATAATCACATAAGAACCAATTACCTCTCTAGATATTGAAATATCATAAGACAAATCCTTAAGAACAAAGAAATAATCAGTTTCATACACACAGTGTAGTTACCTATAGCAGATGCGGTAACTTTATCATCAAGGGACTGGGACTGCTTGGAAATTTCTCCTCCTTGTTTCTCTTCATTATTTTCCTTAAAATCAGGTATCTTTTTCGTATCTGTTGATGCGGTAACTTTATCATCAAGGGACTGGAACTGCTTGGAAATTTCTCCTCCTTGTTTCTCTCCATTATTTTCCTTAAACTCAGGTATCTTTTTCGTATCTGTTCAGAAAGTGAAGAAAAAGTGCTTTATATCCTAAAAACAACTATTACAACCTTAAATTGATTGAGGAAAGGAATGGCTGTCCACCTGGTTCCCATAAATAAGTCATCAACAGGACATGGCTTGACAATCAGATTACTTGTACCAGAGAAATGTTTGGAATCTCTCGGTTCATCTAGTTATGTGCACTACTACAAGGGCACAAAATTAGTATTTCATAGTGACAAAGTCTTGCTGGTAAAATGAGGTGGGGTGTCATATGACCGATGCCTTAAGCTTTTCAATTTCCCTTGGTCCATGCAATAGGAATTAGTGGCATTAAAGACCTTTTCTGCCTTTCTTTGGTACAGGCAAAATCCAAAATAGTGGCATTAAGCTTTTCTGCCTTTCTTTGGTCCAGGCAATAGAAACTAGTCTTTCTTAGAAAGGTGGAGCTAAATTGCCTCTTATTGGCCTTTTTTCACAATCTTTTCTAAGTAATCTCCAACTAAAAACATCTTTCTGACCAGAGAGCATATCTGAACCCATAGGAGAAGAATGTTTAAAATTACTTGGTTTTTCAAGAAAGTTACTAAGGCGTATAGTCTTGTATCAAAAACATCATCAATTATCAGTTTACTATTGAATACAACTTGAGAAATAATTTCTTTTGTTGGAACCTTTCAACATGTTAGCATCATTAAATTCCCAGCCTTTTTCCTCACCATCCACCAAATCCCTGAAGGGAAGGGTGTCCCCTATCTCTAGATCTCCAGCTTCTTTCAACTGCATCCTTAACAATGAAGCAATCAACATCCCATTGTGTGGCTAATATGAGATTGGAGGTCAAATCCGGTCTGATAACTTGGGAAAAACTTCCGCACACGCTTGTCCAAATGCCATGAGGATATATTTTCTTCAGCAAACTAATGTCCAAAAAAAGTTATATTCTAAACAATAATCTTTTGACAGAAATAAATCCTGAGCAATGCATAAATTGTTAGATCTAGGAAGGGTCAGAGAGCATGCCTCAGTCTGCAATGAGGTTCCTACACAAAAACCAGCTTTAGAACATCAACATCGTCGTCAGGGATTCCCTGAATTTGGGTTCTTTTGATGACATCATTTGGAATGTTCAGTTTGTCAAAGGAATCAAAGTCCTCTCCGGTTGAGGAGCATCCCCTTGGGGAGGGTTTGGAACCTGTGAAGACATTGTCATCATAGCTAAATTCATGAAGACATTGTCATCAGTAGACCCATTGATCATATTGATATGGACTATAGATGATTGACTTTTCCATTCTGAATTGAAGATATTGTCCTCAGCATTGTCATCAAAACTTCTAAGAGAAATCAACCTTCTATCTCTAAAAGGAAGTCTTCAGATACAACATAGCTATTACCCAAGGATGTCGTTCATTGTTTTGGACAACTGCAGTTGAGCACTTTGCCAAGGGCTATGTTGTATCTGAAGACTTCAATTTAATTGGTCAGCCTGGCAACTGAACTCCAACTAAGTTTGTTGGTCATCGACGTTCAATTTAATTGAACATGGGTGTGAGTTTTCACATGCCTTTTTGTCATTCAACCTATCGGACAAGAGCTAAGCATTGCAGACGGTGAAAACAAATCAACAATGGATTCTGCTCTTCACAGGTTCTTCATAAATTGAACCAGGCTGTTTTTTGATGTAACTAACTCTACTTAAGTATAGCAAAGTAAGTTAGTTTGCTATTAGTTGTTAGTTAGTTAGCCTTTTAAATTGGTTGTTATCTCTTTAAGCCGTGGTCTTCTCCTATTGATAGGAGGAGGTCTTTAGTATCTTTTGAGCATTATTGAATTAAAATAGTTCTTTAATTCCTACTTGACTACACCAATTTTGGTATCAGAGCACCACCTTGGGCTTGTGAATGGCGGGGAAAAAGAGTATTCCTTTCGGAGGAGAGGTCTTCGCTCGCTGAAAAAGAGTGGAAAAGTTGTTGACGTCCTCTCTCCACGATCCATAACCGCCCATTTATTGATGGTTGAGGGCACTGTTGAAAACCTCCAGCAGAATGTGGTATAGATCCGTCACCTACATCAAAGCCAACCAAGGATCGAACAATGGAAAGGAGGTGGTATGGGAACGGGGGATTAAAAATTGACCTCAATACCCACCACCCAGCTCCAAGATTACATCCAAGAACCCCTCCCCCTATCCCCCGAAGAAATCTGGAAATTCATGACGAATAGGTTCAAGATTTCTCCGGTGTTCAAAAGATATATAGCTCCAAGACCATATCAAGAACCTGGTATTGTTCCCCAAAGACATCCATTTAGGCACTAAAAAAAATACATCATTGATTTGAGATATTCATAAGGTGAAGATTGACATGGAGATAAAACCAACAATCGGAGGCTTGGTCATTTTCTCCAGTGATAGGATTTTCCGGATGACTCCTCAAGCGACAAAGAATAGTTTCACACTGGGGAGATGGCAGGAGACAAAACCGAATCAATAACAATTATCATAGATAACAAAATGAGTACAAGATGAAGATTGATCTACCTAGTTTCGACGGAAAGA
Organism: Momordica charantia; assembly: GCF_001995035.1. The sequence continues at coordinate 1,450,396 of NW_019104523.1, forward strand.
TGGACATCGAGGGCTTTATAGAATGGATTAAAAATGTCGAAAGCTTCTTTGGATATATGGCCACACCAGATCACAAAAAGGTAAAGTTGGTAGCTCTTAAATTGAACGATGGAGCATCAGCATTGTGGGAGCAGTTGGAAATTAATCGACAATGTTTTGGTAAGGCTCCTATTCGTACATGGGAAAAGATGAAGAAACTGATGAGAGCACGATTTCTACCTTAAACTATGAGCAAATATTATACAATCAGTACCAAAACTGCAAATAGGGGACTCGTTCTATTGCTGAGTACATTGAAGAATTCCACCTATTGGGAGCAAGAACCAACCTGGGTGAGAATAAACAATATCGATGGCTCGATTTGTCAGTGGCCCACATGCAAAAAGAAAAACTTCAACTCCAGCCTATTGGGTACTTTAATGAGGCGATCGCCACCGCTGTCATGGTGGAAGAACAACAAGCCAACAAATTTGGGTTCCAATATCAACGACGGATCCCAGGTGAAAATCAGGTAAGTTCTTCCAAGAAGGGAACTTCTTTTTTGGACAAGCCGCAAATCAAAGTATCCCTGGTTCCAAAGTTAAAGGTTCGGAGGATATAAAAACAACAGAGCAGACGATAAAAAAAAACAACCGACGCGTACATTAGACCAACTTTGGGAAAGTGTTTTTAGGACACTTATCAAACTAGTGACATTTTTTATATAGGTTTATTGTTGTTTACTTTGACGATATTTTGGTCTATATTAAACTAGATAAGATCACCTTGCACACCTAAACATAGCTCTGCACACTAATAACTTGGTAATTTAACCTTAAAAAATGCCTCTTTTTGGTTACGGAGATCTCGTTTTTAGGATTTACAATAGAATATTTTAGTGATGGTCTTAAAATGGATCCTTAAAAAATAAAAGCTATCTCTGACTAGCCAGAACCCTAATCTATTAAAGGGATACAATGTTTTAGAAAATTTATTAAAGATTTTAGCACAATAGCAGGACCTCTTACTGATTGTCTTAAAAAGGGCAATTTTCATTGGGATAAAGCTCAAACCAACAGTTTCTTTACCTTAAAAGCTAAACTCACACAAAGCCCAATTCTTAAACTTCCAAATTTCACTCGATCTTTCAAAGTAGCTGTTAGTCTTATCCCAAAACCAACACCCTACTGAATATTTTAGCGAGAAACTCCGTCTATCTCACCAAAACTGGAGCACTTGCAAACAAGAGCTATATGCTCTTGTCTGGGCTCTCAAACAATGGGAGCATTATTTGTTAAGTCAAGAATTTATACTGTTCACCGACCATTTCTCCCTCAAATTTCTGCATACCCAAAAATCAGTGAGCAGAATGCATGCTTGGTGGCTCTCCCTTTTTACAAAGGTTCGATTTTGTTATCAAACACAAAAATGGCACTCTAAATAAGGCAGCTGATGCCCTTAGCCGAAAAGGCACCTTGCTCGCACTCCTTCAAGGAGTCTACCCTCCATACAACTTATCAACATGATGCAGATTTTGACACTATATGGAACCAATGTCAAGAGTATGATTACAGGGGAGTTTCAATGGCTATATTTTTAAGGGAGACCAAGTTAGTATCCCTCACACTTCGTTAAGGGAGACCCTAATTAAAGATCTTCCCACAGGAGGATTGACTTTGGCCATGACAAAACCCTCACTCTTATGGGTTCACGGTTCTTTTGGCCACAATTGAGAAATGATGTTTTTAGCTACGTATCAAAGTGTTTCATTTGCCAAGCAAATAAAGGCACAAAACATAACACCGCGTTATACACTCCCTTACTTACACCCAAAACCATTTGGGAAGACTAGTCTATGGATTTTGTATTGGATTCACCCCGTACACACCGAGGGTTTGACTCTATTTTAGTAATTGTGGACAAATTTCGTAAGATGACTCACTTTTTAGCTTGTAAGAAAATGTCAGATGCTATGTATGTAGCTAATCTATTTTTCAGAGAAGTTGTTCGCTTCCATGGCTTCCAAAATATATTGTTACAGACCGAGATGTCAAGTTCCTAAGCCACTTTTGGAAGACATTTTGGCGCAAATTTGATACTTCCCTTTAAGTATAGCACAACCAACCATCCACAAACAAATGGGCAAACGAAAGTCACCAATAGGACTCTTAGCAATCTCATCCGTTGAATTTGCAGTGACAAACCAAAACAATGGGATTTGGCTATTGCACAAGCAAATTTGCCTTCAATCACATGCAAAACCAAACAACAGGGAAGTCCCCCCTTAGAGATTGTCTACACTAAATTACCTAGGTTAACCGTTGACTTGGCTAACATTCCTATTTCTATTGATTTTAGCTTGGAAGTTGATTAGATGGTCGAGAGGATCACTCAATTACATAAAGAAGTACATGATCACATTGAAGCTGCCAATGCAAAGTACAAGAAAGATGCGGATGCTAAAGGAGGGTTCAAAATTACAAAGAAGACGATCTTGTTATGATACATTTAACTAAAGGAAGATTACCTACTGGGTCTGCACATAAGCTCCAAAAGAAGAAATTTGGACCTTTTGAGGTATTTGAAGAAATATGGCCCCAATGCTTATAAAATCAAGTTACCTCCAGACTACAACATAAGTCCAATATTCAATATATTGGACATCTATAACTATGCAGCACCAGACTCCTTTACCTTGGCATCTTAACTCGAGGTTTTTTTTAGGAGGAGGGAAATTGATGTAACTAACTCTGCTTAAGTTAGTTTGTTATTAGTTGTTAGTTAGTTGGGTTGCTATCCCTTTAAGTTGTGGCCTTCTCCTATAAATAGGAGGCCTTTAGTATCTTTTTGAGCATTATTGAATTCAAATAGTTCTTTCATTCCTACTTGACTATACCATTTTTACACTGCCAGTTTACTTGGTATGCATATATATGTTTAATGAATCATCAAAGNGAATTCAAATAGTTCTTTCATTCCTACTTGACTATACCATTTTTACACTGCCAGTTTACTTGGTATGCATATATATGTTTAATGAATCATCAAAGTGAGATTTGAGAACAAAGTTTAGCTTAAAAATAGTTTCACCTGATTTTCTCAATATCATGTTGTTATCTTCATCCTTCCACAACCAATCTTCTGTAACTAGGGGGTTGTATGGACCAAAGATGATCCTGCAAATGTAAAATATAACTTCAAAAAGTTGATGTGAAAATTCACTATGGCGTCAAAGATATGGCTAATGATTACATACCACGATTATATTTATCCTTGGGAAATGAAAACAGAAGGAAATGAGAAGAGGTTGATTGAAAAGTCTAAGGATCCAAGGATACAAGAATATTCTACAGAACCAGTAAATTGTGATAAAAAAAATATCCCCATCAAGAAAAGGCACCATAAATCCTTAATGATAGTAGAAGATGTTATAATCATTTTCATTACCAGAAATAATAGAAGAACTCAGTTTGGAGAACAAATAAAGAATTACCTTGAACTGAACAAAGTTCTTGGATGATTCAAATGTTAGGTCATAAAAAGATCCAGGGCAATCAAAATTTAAAATGGCAGGATGTGCTTCAGGCCTGCTGTGAAAGACATGGTCAGTTTGCGGATCCAGGCTTTATATATCTACTGGCCACTTGATAAAGTAATTTATGAATTTGGCCCTTCTGTTAATATTTGTCCTTGCTGAGGTCAAAACAATTTCACAAAATACTGAATTCTATTCACCCGCCATAGATCTAAAGATATCAGACTGATGTGGATACAGAAATATTGAACAGCCTACCATAAAAATAATAAAAAATTAAAATAAAATAAAATAAACAGAAATAACATTCTTTCATATCATCAACAAGGTATACACTAGTAATTTATGGATTTTGGAATGTACAAGGGCATCACGAATTACACATTTCTTGACTGCATGCAAGACTTTCTTGGGTGAGTTCCAGTATGTAAATCGGAAGTGCACATGTCAGGAAAATGCAATGATAATACTTCATTTTACACAGCTAAGAAGAAGGCCTATTTGGGTGTTGCTCAACATTGTTTTAAAATAAGTATTCTATACAATAATATTTGAAAACTAATCAATGTTCTTTTTTTTTTTTTAAATAATTACTAAATGCTAACTTTCTGAGAAAAAAAATATACTAAAAGTATCAAACAAATTTTTAATTAATTAATTTTCAAATATATAATAACAAAAATGGTAGTTATCATAATATGAACAAGAATAAATAACAAAAAAAAGAACTCTTGAAAGCCACAAAATGCTGCTCTTGTTTTATATTTCTCAAGAATGTGCTACCAAATGCGCTTTACAAATGTATTCTTGTTTCTAAAACCAGACACTTTAAACTTCATTTCCAAAAGGCAGGAAATTTCTTAAACAATATGCAACTCCATTTTCTCCTTTCTCCTCATAAGAACAACCTTACCCGAATTATTCTTCTTTACTTAAAAGTTTTTTCTTATACCAAAAAAATAAATAATAATAATAATAATAACAACAACAACAATAATAATAACTCGTTTAAAAATAATAATAATAACAATAACAAAATAAAATAAAACTCAAAATATAAAAACTTGGATTGCATTTGCTTACTTCAACTGGTTTCTTGTAAAAAAATCTCGAACAATAACTACAAAATAAAAAGACAAAAGAACCCTGATGCAGTATTGGCATTCACAAGTGTATGCAAAACTAGTCTATAACAAAGGAGAAGAAAAGAAATGGTTTTCTTCAATGTAACAACAAATCACGTGGATGTTTAAATTATTTGTAACCATATAAACCATAATAAGATGCATATATTTTCAATTCTTTCTTCAAAACTTGTTCATCACAAAATCCAGTGATACTAATAGTTGCCAAAACTTTCAAGAGTAGGTCAAGTGCATTAATACAAATAGTTTATTTGATGCATGCACATGCAATCTTAACATCTCTTAAGATCTCCATAGACCTTGCCATTGTCAAATAAGGCCCGTTATGTGCGAAGAGCAATCCAAAAAATTTAAAGTGATTGTTATTCTAAAAATTGGAAGAATAAACAATCACGCAAGTAAATCCGAGAGTCCTACAACCCTCACCAGGAAAATAACATTTGATAACTCTACTACCCAAAACATTTCCACATGAAGTACCCAAAACTTACTAACAATTATTTGGAGTAAAAATTTTGATGAAAAAAAAGTCGAACAACATTTACTAAAATATTGTTGACGGAAAAATATTTAGCTTTATCGTTTAAATGCTCAATAGTTAATTGTGATTTACTGTACCTGAAATCCCTTGAAATCAATTGAAAATTAGTTAAGTAAATCATGTAAATAATAATATGTTAATTAAGAAAATAACTAACTCATATATAAGAGCCCTGCCTATCAAGATGGAGGGTGTGTAAGAGAGTACCTTTGATTGTATTTGTTCATCAATTTTCCATACACTCATTTTGTTGGGTTTGTAAGGTGATTGCAAACAAAATCCCACATTGACTAGGGAAGGGAATGATCATGGGTATATAAGAGAGGACAATTACTCTATTGGTGTGAGGCATTTTGGGTGAAACCAAAAGCAAAGCCGTGAGGGCTATGCCCAAAGCGGACAATATCATACCATTGTGAAGATACGTGAGGTACTCTGGGTACCGTTGTCCTTAACACATTTTCTATACACAAATATAATTAATGGGATCAAAAGCAGTAGTTACAAATATCATAATTATAGATATGATATTAGAGATTTACGTTGAATAATGGTAATTCGAAAGTCCAGGACGTTCATAATGAGACTTCATACTATAATAACATGAAGTAATTTAAAAAGGTCCGAGATCATTTATAGGAATAAGGCAAAAGTTTAAATTTGAAAAAAAAAAAGAGTAATTAAGTTTAGGAATCGATTAGCTAAAAGGCTCTGTAACAGTTTGCTTCAAAAAATGTAATTTATGCATCAATATATCATTGCAATGAAGTAATTAAGATTTAAATAGATGAAAATTTTACGATCGATTAGTCTATAAGAATATAATCTCATTCACTGAGGCCTTTTTTCAAGCTCCCTCGACTGGGATCTTCCTTTTTTCTGCTTCCACGGCCTTTAACCTGAACAATCAAATCAAAACTAATCCATAATTAGGGTTTTCAAACGCAGAAAAATAAAAAAATATAGATGAATTTGATCTTTTATGATGTTATTTGGAGAGACAAGTAGAGATGGCGAACAGAACAGAAGAATCCGTAGGCGCAGAACAGAGCAGTAAGACACGAACTAAGGGAAACGAAACAATTTAAAGGAAATAAGATTGAACGGAATAAAAGCGGAAAATCCCTCCCCACTATAGAACAAAAAATCATAATAGAACAGTCGGGGCGAACCCTAAAATTTAGAATCCCAGAACAATTGAGGGCCTTACCTGATCAACGAGATGAGAGGTCTTCTTGCTATTCCTTCCACTGCCAGTGCGTGGTATTGATCTAGGGTTTGGGTTTGGCTTCATGTCGATTGGTCTCGTTTGAAGGCCAGAGGCTATCGTGAATGCTCGGATTATACTAAATCCGCTGGTATTGATCTAGGGTTTGGGTTTGGCCTCGGCTTCGTATCGATTCGTTTTGTTTGCCATCGTGATTGCTCGAATGTGAGCGGATGAAGAAGAGAGAGTATATATGAGTGAGGCCTGAGGGAGAGAAATACGACCGTTGGACCACACCAAAGATGACTGTTCCGTGAGATTGTTTTTTAAGACAAAGAGACCTCAACGGCTAGTTAATTCGTTTTCAAAAGGAAAAAAAAAAAACAGCTAGTCAAGAAACTTTATTTCACAACTTTTTTAAATTATTTTTTTAAGTTATAAAAAATACGTCAAAATTGAGTTTTCCATTTACTTAACAGGAAGAACCCGAATGATAACAATTTGATAAGGGAATTAATTGTACTTGCTTCTTTGTTCTTCGGAAATTTTCTCAAATCAGAATCATAAATCTATTGGAGTAATAAATTTTAATTTACAAATAGACAATTTGTTTAACATTAATAATTAAATTAAAATGACGCCAACTAATAAAAGATTACAAATCTAATTTATAGACGAGAGGCAAATAATAAACCTTGTAAATTAATTATTAAAAAGTTGCGAAGCAAGGAACGTGAATTGAAAGTTGAAACACATTAGGCGATATATATTTTGGGGTAGGTAGGGGTGTTCACAGGTTGGGCTGGATCGGGTTAAGGAGGGTTTTGGGACCAACCCGAATTTTCAGGTTGGCCATATATGGGAACCATCGGGTTTGAATGGGATGACCAACCCAACCCAATACTTTTAGGTTGGATCGGGTTGTCAGGTTGGAGTTGCTGCAGTGGGCTGACGATGGAGAACTGTTTCATGACGGAGACGAGGCTACGGGTCACGAGATCTACTGCAACGAGCTAGCGACGGAGTGCTGCTTCACGACGGAGATTGCTATGGGCCGACGACCAGTTTCACAGGGGCGACGGGCTTCATAGCGACGTGACAAAGCTTTTGGATCTGCTAACGACGACGACGAATTTTAGAGCAGCGACGATAAAGAACTGCTTCAACGGAGATTTAATGACTGCGACGGAAAGCTACCAACAACGACGAAAAGTTTGAGTGAGAGAAGAAAATGGTAAAGGGAGGAGGAGGGGTGACAAGGAGTTTGAGTAAGAGAAGAAAATGGTGAAGGGAAGAGGAGAGGCAAAGAGAGCTTCAGTGAGAGAAGAAAATGAAGGAGAGAAAAGAGGTTTGATTGAGATAAAAAAATAATATGAAAATCCTCGAATGAAGGGGTCACGATTGAATTTAGATAGAGGACTATGAAAATGAAAGGTCAAGATTGAATTTAGATAGAATGCTGAAATTGAATAAAAACCTAAGATATTATCATATTATGTATTTATAATTTTAAAATAATATATATGCATAAATTTTGGTTGGGTCGGATTGACCCGAATTTTTTAAGGGTGAACTCGAGACCCGACCCAATTCGATCGGGTTGGAAAAATCTCAACTCAACCCAACCCTTACAGATTGGATTGGATTGGATTCGTCGGATTCATCGGGCACCCTCGCGGGTATGGTTGCATGTCTCTCAACAATTTCCACGTCCCTCAATAATTTCCTCCGTGGCAATGGTTCGAACCTTCATGCACTTATTTGTTTTTTAATATCTTATTTATTTATTTACTGATTATTTCCGTTTACTGTTTCTGTTTATATTTTTCTAACCAAAAATAAATGGTTTCTTATATGACTTTTTTTGTGTAGAAAAAATATATTTTCTTCTTACTATTTATATTTTTAACAAAAAGGTTGTTAGTTTATATAATTTGTTTACTATAAAATTTTTATTTTTTAATTTTTTTTATAGAAAAATGTTATTTCAAAAAGAAGTTATTATATTTTTCTTATGAAAATATTATTTTCTTTATATTATATTATTTCAAACAAAGGTATTATTTTTATTTAAAACAAAAATAACCTCTTTTTTTAAATAAAAGTAAAAACTTGAAAACATATATAAATAGTTAATAAAAAAACAACTTTTTATGAGTAAAGAAATAGTATTAAACATAACATCTTTTTTTTGTTAAAAAATATAAAGATTTTAAATATATATATGTCAGTAAATAAGAAAAAAATTTGGGATAAGAAAAAAATTTGGGACATTCGATAAAATTGGAACAATATAAAGAAAAATTAGCATAGTTGAGGTCATGGACAAGATGACATGCATAAATTGAAAAATTGTCCAAATTTTATCAATATTCAAGGAGTTTCTCTCGTATGTCTATTATAAATCTTTGTTAGATGTCTTATTTTAGAATGATGTACACCATCATGGTTCAGACCCGAATGTGCTGAGGCGGTAGAAAATCGAAAGTGAACACACTGACTACACCATATAATTAATAAAATAAAATTAAAAACACCATATAATTAACGAAATCACTTATTATGCGATTTTGGCCACCTCAACTTCAATGTTAGATCCACTTCACACCCTTAAATCATATGACTTTGACAATAAATTATTATATTGTTATCCATAGTTTAGATATATGCTTTAATTTTCTAAATTCTTATTTAATTTACATTCGTTTTGGGTTATTACTTTGAAAGTAACATTATTTTTGTAACATTTTTTAAAAATTACATTATTTCTGAAATTAACTCATAAATTACCTTTAGTTATGAAAATTATAAATTAGTTGTTGGGCTAATTTCTCCATATAGGTAGAATGTAGATGAACCGAGGAAGTCCTTGTAAATTGAGAGTTATATCGAGTGGCGAGCAGATAAGAGAGTTAATTAGCACCTAATTATCGTAGACCTTCAAAATGTCGATATCAAATATAAAGGTATTCTAAAGCTCTATAAGGTGATTGAAATTTCTATCTACATTAATTTGGTAAATTTAAGACCCTTATGTCACAAAAGCCAATTTAATGATAGTTCGACTCGTGAAGATATAGTAGTGTTAAGATATTTATAAATAATTAAATTTACTCTGACTTGTCAATTTAAGCTTTTGAATTTATTGGTGATTTAACAGGCTCCTTGGGTCTCAAAACTTCAATTCATGATCTCAAAATGAATTTTAACATTAAAAATGATAAGAGATCCTCACACAAATATTCATAGTTCAATAATAGTTAAATTATCAGTAACATAGTTAAATCATTAGTAACATTCTCCATAAATTGAAGATAATTTGAATCCACATCCCTCAATTATAAATAATGTTATATTCTTAAAATACAAAAAAAAAATAAATAAAAACTTTTGAAACCATGGCTGTAATTAATTAATTAATTCACATTGAGAGGAAGGAATAATTATAATTTCCACTATTTCTTTTTTACCAATTATAATTTCCCCTATTAGTATAATTATCAGACAAATAATACTGTGTGTTTTTTTTTTCTCATTTTTGTTTCGACCTTGATCAGTTTTTCTTTTTTATTAAATTTGAACTCCAACTAAAGTTTTTTTCCAAAGATTCAACAAATTTTAGTTGTTAAAATTTAATATGCATTTCTCAATATAGCAATGCCAAATCTAAATACTAGATTTGATAAAATGAACCTTCCAAACATCGATTAATATTAATTATATTGTCTTATTAAAAGATAAATTGTCAATTATATAAGAAGAGAAGAGTTGATGTTAATATTCATCACTCACAAAATAAATATGCGAATAATAACGAGTTGAGAGTGGCCCTCGTCTTCCGTTCATCAAAGTATATTTGGTTTAGAAGATGAAGATAGAAACCTATATTATTGATTAATGAAGTTCAGAATCCTCAACTATACGGTGAGTAATTCCTTTCTTTTTATACTCCTTTAAAAAGATTTTATTTCCTTCTTTTCATTAAAAATACAAAAGGTTTTAATCTCCGAACAAGAGCATTAAACCAATCAGATAGGTCTCGTCATTCCTTAATTTATTGAATATGGTAAAAATAGCTATTTCTTCTTGATATCAGAAGTTTTTAAACTTTTAGGAAATTTTCGAATTTTTTCTAATGTAATGAATCTTTTCTAAATTTCTCTCTACACTATGAGTGAAAAATTCTTACATACATTTTGGTGTAATTTTTTTATTAAACAAAAAATAATAATAAGACCGACTTATTTATTAAAATATAATACAAATAAATAAACTTGTAGAAATAATTTTAATATCGGTAGATATATACACGCAACCAATGACATATATACATATATGTATATGTATATGTTCGTTGTATATGCCTGTGGAGATGTGATTTTTTATTAGATAGAAATTTATTATTTATTTAATATTAATATAAACAAACTAATAAAAAAGAATCACATAACATATTACGTATATATAATGGTTTTATTTATTTATCGAGAAAAGTATACATGTCCGTTTTAGTTAATTTAATTAATAGAGTGAGAGATTATTTTCCAAATGCAGGCGTTGCCAGCCCAGTGTCTCCTCAGCATGCATGCATGATCTCGGTGTTTGGCGTTATTTATTTAAAAATTAAAAAGAAAAAAAAAGGAATTGGCCCGGAAATGAACAACGTTCGAAATGGTGGAGCAAAAAATATGGTGGATTTATTCATATAATTACACAAAAATGTGTTGATGTTAGTTTTGGATATTATTGAACACTCGCCGGTTCTCAATCCTTGTCATCGCTCTCCGGCGGGGGCTCGGCGTTCAAATCGAAGCCGACGCCGGTGCGGTCCTCCTCGTCGGCGGCTGACGGC
>NW_019104524.1:0-17756 GCF_001995035.1 Momordica charantia
CTAAATGGAGAAAGGAGCTGATCAAGCCTGATTCAATGGTAAGAATCTCTATACACTTTTTCATGGACAAATGGTTAATGAATGAATTAATCTAAAAATATGACTTTCAAGTTAGCTAACCTACATCCATCAAATAAAGTCTTAAATAACTTTTCTTCCCCTTCTAATTCCATCGTTTTAAATTTAATTGATTAGTTGACAGTCTACAAAATAGACAGAAAACTTATGTATTCATATCTTTAGTATATTGTTCAGTTTTTAACTGTATTCAGAATACTCAAAAACTAATCCACTCACATGGTTTCGAGAAACATACCAATTAGCGAGTCGAGATTTGAACCTATGGTCTCTTAGAGGGAGTAGAAGTGTCTTGACTATTAAACTATCCTCATGTTGACAGCTATATGGTTTTAGTTTTACGTTCTTTTCAAGTACATATTTGTTAAAAAGATTAAACTTTCCTTAAAACTTTTTAAGCACAATTTTAGAAGGTCCTAATTTAAAATCCGGTGAATCAACGCTTCAAAAGATGAGTAGTGATTTAACACAATATCAAAATAGAGGGTCCTAATTTTATGAAGCTCTTGGCAGGTCTTTGTCACAGAAATGGCCAAATGGGTGAGCAGCCGCAAGGAGGACCCCATGAATTGCGAAATTTTTTGCATGTGCTATCGGCTATAAATTCTGCTGTCTTATCAACAAGGTTTGGCATTCAGCATGTGCATTGATTACAGAAATCAGATCGCTTTGCCCTGTGGACTGAGGTGGGAAAGGGCTGCCGTCTGTGCCTTGTAAGTAAACATTTGTGGCTCAACCTTCAGTTCCATTTTTGCTGTTTTTCCCTACATGGAAAAGGATTGTGTCTTTGGCTGGCTCTGTTAGATGTATATCAATTTTGTACACCTTTTTTTTTGTGTAAAAATTAACTAGTTCAAAATATAGTTTTCGTCTGTAAAGTTTAACATTGTTTTTAATTTAGTCAAGTTTTAAAACATTATTTACGTCTCTTACGTTTTAATAAACTTCAAACTTAGTCTTTTTTTTATCTATTAATATCTAAGCTAGGATTTTCACCCATAAAAAATGATATGATTTGCTTTCATTATAAATTAACATATATTGTCATTTTTTTTTCTCAATCAAAATAATAATTATCTTGTTCATTAGATGATTAAAGGAAGAATTTTTTGAACGCTTTAAAATGGAAGGTATTAGATAACAAGAAAGTGAGCATCATCTTTTTGTTAAAGTTTTCCATCATAATGATTGGGTTTGAAATGTATTGAAACTCAAGGAATTAATCTCAATTCAGTTGACAAGGACTTGGAGTCTAAAATCATTCTAGCTTAGAGGTTTAAGTTCGAACTTTTTGATGAGTTTAATATTAAAAATTATTGATGTCTCTTGAGTTTGGGCTTTGAGACGGGTGCGGTTGACCCAAGTACCCTTGGATATAGGGGAGCAAAGCTCGACTCCAACTATAAAAAAAGGAACTAATCTAGAAATTTCTAAAATTCAAGGATCAAATAAGAAAACAGGTGGGGTGAACCTCAAAAAAAGAACTTCCTAAGTTCCTATCATACAATTTTTTAGGTGATTAAATTCGGAAGAATTTATTTAAAAAATGACGTGGGCCTGCAGGCCCGAGAGAGAAAGGTCCAGACGGCCCAAAAAAGTGGTGAAAATGAAGGGAGAGGGGAAAAAGGGTGGCGTGAAGGCATCGAAAAGCAGACAAGACTAGAATGGATGTAGACATTAAAAGCAGCTCCCCACTTGCTCCTCCCTCTTCCCACACCACAACTTCAACTTGCCTATCTCAACACACAACTCACAACTCACAACTCACAACCATTCCCATTAACCAAGTTGCACGTTTCCTTTAACACGCCATCTAAAATTTACTTCAATTCAGTCCACCTTTGACTGAATAATTTAATTACCACAAACAAACGCAGTTCAATTATTTTGGTGTTTTACGGGTGAAAAAGTGGAAAAAGGGTTCATCTCAGAGATCAGTACACGTACGAGGGGAATGAGTTGTCGAGTCAGATTTGCAGGCCTTCTCTATGCTATGTATGTATCTCTACAGTGTACAACGACGTCGTCCCGAGTCGTGACAGCCGCTAAATTCCGGCCGTTTCACGTGGGAAAAAATTTCCCATTATTCATAACAATTAAATAATCTTACCTGGGCCCCACCCATCTCCCTATTTTTAAGTTTTAACCAATAGCTCAAAATTTCCTTCTTTTTTCCCCTTCGCTTTTAATCTCTCTCTCTCTGACGCGTCTGAAAAATCCTACAGGCTACAGTGTTGCCGTCTCCGCCCACACTCCTCCGGCCAACGCAAACCCTGTGTCCTCTGCCCTCAACAATCTCATGAAACCAAATTGACTGCAAAATTAGGGACGATTGCTCTAATTTGTCAGCCCTAAATTCTAAGAACTGAAATTGAAGTTAAATAATGTAAAATTACATGCACACAGAGAAGCGTTTTGTAGCCCATGAAAATTCCTAGATAAGCCAAAGAATCGATGAACACGGAGAACAGAGAGAGAAGAGAATAATGAATTGAAGAGCCTTGAAATATGAAATTACTTAAGGCGGAGGTTGATTGCGTCTGTTCAAATTCTCGGCGAGTTGAGCCAGCGATTGGAGATTGCAGCGGACAATGGTGTCGACAAACACGGTGGTCTCTTCTTTGGTATTTCCCGGCGGCGTATCGACGACAAAAGATTCCACGACGACGGTTCTGTTTCCGCCGTCGGCCGGTGACGGGTGGAGCGTGGTGACGGATCGGTAGTTGGCGAGGCGGTGGTCGCCGCCGATCATGCTGAAGCTCAGGATGTGCTGTTCGTCGTCGAGAATCTCGAGGCGCTCGGTGCTGCAGGCGGCCGGAAGGCCGGAGACGACGTGGACCTCCCGGAGCGTTCCGACGTCGCCGTCTCCGCCGACCACGTGGCAGCTCTTGACGAAGTGCTTGTAGGCCTGTGGGTTGTCGAACCGCCGGACGACCGACCAGACGGTGGAAACTGGGGCGGCGATCTCTTGGACCACGGCGGAGCAGGTCTGGGTGGGCCCCACCGCGTGCGTGTGGTAAACTGCCACGGATTCCGTCACCGGGAACCATTTCGGAGCCTCTTTCCGGCAATGGATTGCGGCGGTGATTGAATCGGAGCCGTTGATTCGGTCTATTAGAACGGAGGACACGGTAGGTTCCGAAGGCATTTTCAACAAAGATTAAATTAAGAGAGCTTTTTACGATTCCACCGGAGAGACAAGAGTGACCTAAAGTTCGAGTAGGAAGGCAATGGAATTTTGGGTTCGATTTATCAGATCCCAATCGGCGGCGTCAGTTCTTCACGGCGGCGGTTGATTTAAAAACTCAGCCTCTCAGCGATCGATTATTTGGCTTTTTCCGTTCGGTTCACAGACGAAATACATGTGCGTGGATACGTCCTCTAGGCACATATATATACATATCCGACGAGATTACCAAAATACCCTTCTTTGTCTGACGATGTAAAAGTGAAAACAATTGAAAGGCAAGGAAATAGAGCAGGGAAAATCATATGCGGCAATTGCTCATAAATGCAAGCGTCATGTTGAATCAACTTTTAGCTTTTGGACGAAAGGGCGGATTGTAGATAGGAACGCAGTGCAGGGGCATATTCGTAATATCGCGGCCCAAACTGTCCTGCAAATAGGCAACTTGCTGAAGGGGTGCACGTCGAAGAATAAGGAAATAAAAGAGTACGGGGGAATTTGCATTGCAGCCGCAGGGGCAAATTCAGGGGCCAATTTTCTTATGCATTTGGGAGGACCCCCAATAATGGACTGAAAAATTTTTCATTTTATTTTCGAGGGGGAATAAAGGTGTTCTCTTTGAAGAGAATAGAAGCTTTGTTTAAAGTTGTTCGTACCAATTTATGACCCTTTTTTTTTCTGTGAGAATGACCATGAATGTTAGATATCCAATATAAATGATTAAATTAGCTTAACCCATCAACTTAAGTTGTTGGATTTATCGATGATTTAATTATCTTTTAAGATGGTGTAAAGAAAGAAAAAATAAAGGGAACAATATGGTGACAGCCCAACAAATAATCACGCCTTTTAATTACTCAACCTCCCTTTTCAAATTGATCTTTAAGTTTTGATTTTCCTTTAATATGAACCACATTTTGTTGGGCCCAGCTGCAGACAAATAGGCCTTATGCCCATTGGCTATGTGTTATGGGCCTAAAACTTCCTCAGCTTGTGCCTTTGTCGACCTCACGGCATTTTTCAACCATAATCTGATAGGACAATTAATTTAAAATATGACTGATGAATAACATAATTGAAATAATTAATTTATCTAACCATGTCAAACTTTAAATAATGACTGATTGATCCTCATTATCATCAGATAAATAATAATAAAAAGCATATTGATTGACTTTAAAATAATTAGATTTTTTTTTATTTATTTATTTTTTTTTTTTTTTGCAGCTGTCCAAAGCATTTGGTGAAACTACTGATGATTTACTTTACATTTATCCTTGAAAATACTAATCCAATGTTACAAAAGGAACCCAAAAAATGAGCCTTACAAACAAAACCAAGAGATCCGAGTTTCCTAATTCGATTCAGAAGACGAAGGCCACTCACCTTCATGTGAAAACTACAACCAAGTTTACACCAGAACCTGATTTTTCTCTTACTTGGCTGTTGCAGGATTTGCAATATTGTTGGACAATTATAATCTACTGATCTTTTTTTACTCTGCCGAAGATCATTCTCTCGAATTCGGCTCTCTTCAACGCCTCCCTCCTCTCCTTCCGCCTAGCATCTCTGGCAGCAGCATCGGCCTGGACTTTATCCATTATTTTACTGAAACCAGGAATTGTCCTCTCCATTTTATTGTAAACTCGGGTGCTGAGGTTGAAGAATATCCTAAACATTCTCTGCAAGCAAGGGGCAAAGGTTTCGTTACAAGGCACGACTATTGTCCCGATTCAAATTTAAACTGCAGTAACCTAGTAGAAGATTTCTATGCAGCTATTGCATATAGAAAAGTGCAAGAGTTTCATGACAAAAATATAGACACCCATCTCCATGTTCTCTATTTTTTCCTTTTCCCGTTCTCGATGAGGGGCAAAGGTGAATTTGAGATGAGCAAACTTATAGGAAATTATAAGTACTGTACCTTGACATCTTTATTCCAATGCCTGATGTAAGGAGGGCCAGTCGTGTATGTCCCTAGTGGTTCACGATGCCATTCGCCATTATATGTTATCTGTTCCATCGCTTGCTCCACGCTGAGAACCTCCCAGGGTCTTAAGCCAGGTATAATTTTAGCTAACTTGTACCTGCCATAGGCAACCATGACACAAGTATAAGAATCTAATGAAGAAGAAATCTACAAATAGAATTTATTAAAAAAAAAGTACCACAACGTCAAGAAGAAAACTTTATCCAGAACAATAGAAGGAACCGTTTAAGGAAATAAATCACCTAAGCATTTCATTTTCTGTTATGGTACAGTCTTATTTAAAGAGGACAGTATATGCATTTGCCAATCACCAATGACTTTACCAAGACCCTCTCAAGTGTCGTTGTCTTCAAGATACCACCGTGAAGGTATAACTAAAATGATTGTATTTCCAATGGTAGAGATAGGATGCTGGGTTTATGAACGTACCTTAGATCCTTAGGAATGTACTTGTTTGGCATGTGATCTGCCTCCAAAATAGATGTCAACTCAGATCCGCTGGCCCAGAGAAACAGGGCGTGACTAGGAATTCTCACTCCAGGCCAAACACCGTCGTTAGCTGCTAGCACTGCTAGATCCCGTCTCTTGCTCTCTAAAGCCTCTTGTTGGAGTTGCTTGTAGGTTTTCTTCTCATGTCCCTTAAGAGGAACCCATGGAGGTATGCCTTTTTGCAATTTGTGAAGGAAAGCAGTGGCAGCAGCACCGAGTCGAACTGTAAAAACAACCGCAAGCCAGTAAACCCCTTTGTAACAGGAACTTGATACTGTCACATGTTTATAAATCAACTAGATGGACAGAAAAGTCGAACAGGGGCCCAGCTGGAACTATAAATGAGACGTAACAAGCACCATAAGAGCATAAAAATAGAACTCTGTTAAAGAATGCAAGCTAGTCACAATTGACAGTGGATTGAAGGTTCTTTTCAATATGGCGTCAGGCTTAGCTAGTTTTCCAAGATGTTCGTAGAGATGGCAAAAGACACAAAAAGGATTTGCAGTATCCGATCTGTCCTCGGTGAGTTACTGTAGTGCTACATCTTATGAAGCATGTGTACAACTGGATGATGATGTGATAAATGGGATCGTTTGAGTTCATTTTAACAAAACTTTTACCGTTTGTTATCTTACTTGCCATTTAACTTAACAAGAGTTGCACATGATATTCTACAACGGTTCAAGTTACACTCAATTAAGCAGGTGTATTCTGCAGCTTATTCACATTTTCCTGATTTTGGCAACTGTTTAAGAACACTAAACAAATGAGTGATAATAGATTTCTGCGTCAGGTAGGGAGCGAATTTGCCAAAAAAGAGCATCTATATGCACTAATAAGTAAAAAATGCTTGCTCATGACATGTCAATTCTGAATTTGACTATCATGATGTATAGATGATAAAGGCTGACTTGAAGGAAATGAATAATATTCTAAACCGATTTATGACGTGCCCTCAATGAACTAACTGGAAACAGTCAAGATTAGTCTATAACGTGTCAATCTACTAAAAGACTAATAATAATTATTGCTCGAATTAAACATACGATAATTGCTGCTACCAACTCAGGGAAGATTTCTTGATAGCCAATATAATGGTTACCTTGAACAAATGAAAAGATAAAGTTTAACTAACCTTCCCAAGTGGCAATTGCACGCTCCAATCCATAAACCATGTGAATTGGAGCCCATTCGTCCATGTCCTCCCCCCAAATAAATGTGTCCTTGTCAATAATCCCACCTCCCCAAGCTGTTTTAAGAGTAATTAGTTCCAATGGTCCCCGAGTACGACCCAACCGATCCTTATAGTACCAACCTCCACTCCTCATGATAACTGCCAAGTCAGAAACAATCATGCTAAGAACCATGAACTAGAAGGAAACACTAGGAAACTGATCAGAAAAGATTGAAATGTGGATTATATGGGTTCATCAAACACTGTAAAAGTAAAACTCATGACAAAGTAAAGTGCCCATCTAAAATTTTTTAAGTTTTAGCACCAAAATGATGCAGTGAAGATCTAAGAAACATGAGCAGAAGCAGAACTTGTATGAACTCATATCATGATGAAATTCAGATATCTCATATCAGTTTGGCCTCATCAGCTGAATTTTAGCTTAAGGAAAAGATTTGGCAAATGGAAAACAGAAGCACATTCTTCAAATAACACGCCAATTTAGACTTACAATCATAGTACCGCTTCTCGAGCCGCTTATACCCAATGGCCTGCGCAACATCGATCGGGCGACCAGGTGGATATGGTCTCTGCCGGAAGCCCCACAGCCCAAAAAAGAACTGTCTCGCAAAATCCCAAAATTTGTCTTCGGATTCCCTCTTCGTCTTAATTGCTTTCCTCGGCATAGGCCGCCCGTCAAGCCCAGGCACATGAGGAATGGCCCTCCATAGCTTCTTGTCCTCATCTCTGTATGGATTCTCATTCTCCTTCAGCTCTAACTCGTTGTATTTGGCTGCAATTTCCTCCGCACGTTCCAGGAATTGCACAACAGGGCTGGCTCGCAACGCTTTCCATAGCTTCTCGTTCTTTTCGACCTCCTCTTCGCTTGGATTCTCTTTATTATCCAGTACAGGATCTTCGTTCAAGATTTTCTCCACCTCGGGGGTGTGTCTGTAATCGGGTAAGTTGTCGCATTCCCAGAAGAATTGCTCTAGCATTTTGCCGTAGTATCCTGGTTCGTCGGATGCTTTCTTTGGTTTCTGCGACTTCTTGAAGAAATTCGAGAGGCTCGTAGAAGCAAAGTTTGGGGACGTTGAGGATTTCTGAGACAACGAGTCTCTAAATGCAGTGAGATTGAGGGGAGGGATGGGATTAGGACGTCTGGAGAACCAGTTTTCGAAGGGATTGAAGTTGATTGACGCCATAACTGAGATAGACTCAAGTCTCAAGAAGGCTGATCAAACAGTAAAATGCTGAGACTTCGAGAAATTAGAGAGTAGGGTTTCGGACTGAAGCAGAAGCTGCTGGAGCAGGCTGAAAATGGAGGACCGGCGGAGGAGTCGGAGAGCGGGACATGGAGGTGGAAGGACGCGAGTGGATAGAAACACTGAAATTGGGCCACAGAAGTGGGCTGCAGGAATAGAAATCGATAAAGAACTGGTATTGGGCTCCTGAGAAATGGGCCTACGTCAAATTAAAATGGGTCAGTCATTTACAATTGGGCTTACTCCCAACCTGAAAATTATTTTATTATTTATTTATTTATTTAGAAGGTTAGATAACATTAATAAATAAATGTTATTTGAATAGTTATTAGATTTGGATTATAATATAATTTAAGATCGGGGATATAGTTTATAGTTACCTTTCATATTTCAAATATTATTAGATAATATTATTTACGACATTTTGTAGCTTTTACAATATTGATTATTGATTATGGGTTGTTGGTTGTTAGATTTGGCATGGACTACAACATATTGCAACTTCTACAATATTGTTGTTGGTTGTGAGATGCTGTGGTAGAGATATCTTTTTTTTTTTTCATTATTAGGCTCTGATGCTGCCAATAGTCACATATAAACTCAACTTATTTTATTTATTGTCTAACTTCTTTCATTTCTATCGGAGATCCATATTTGATTTGATCAAAAATGATTATCATTTTTGTATCTTCAATTCAATATATAGACATATATATCTGTTCCTCTTTCTATTATTTTTCCATGCAATTTTTAATACTTAAACAGTGATTCTTTTTTTCGTCTTAGCTTCCACCATTCAAAATGAAATCAAAGTCCTCCCTCTTTAAATGAATGGAATTTTCATTGAATATATATATTTGTTAGTACAATATGTGTGATGATGGATCGAACTCACAACCTTGGAGATATATATCAATTATCTCTAAACTATGTTCAGTTAAATATACTTTTAATGTTATTTGATCTCCTTAATTTTAATATATTTATAATTAAGTGTTTCATGAGAACTCTCTTCACTCGGAACATTAGACCTAACACGTCCTCACCACATTATCTTCCTTGAAAGTTGAAATTGATATAAAATTAGAAATATCGCTACATTGGAATATTTGATCAAAAGAAAAAAAAATCAAAGGAAGACTTGAGCCTTGTCAACCAATGTTGGCTGAAGTCTCGATGCTTAGAAACTTCAAACTCTCTTCTCCACCACATCTCCGAGAGCAATTTTGTCTTTAGTTCAAATTCTCTTGAACTTTCCTCTTCGATTTTCTATGAGGCACACCCAATTAATTCATGTGATTTAATTTCAATTAGTCTCCCACGTCTCGTGACAATTTTTTATTCGTCATTTTCAGCATTTATTGATCCATGTCTCGGTATTCAAATTATTGAAAATTACTCTTCTTTGACAATGGCCCTGCATCTCTTGCATCCATGGAAAGTTTATGCCAATGGTGGTGGTGGTCCTGCAGCTCTCACATCTTCCTGACAATTTCCATTTCCAAATCTACATCTCACTATTTATTTGTTAGCGTTTCTTCATAGGGGGATGAGTACATAAGAAATTATTGTTTTCTTCTTCTTTTGATATAAGCCTCCTCAAATGGCTATGGCAGCTTCTTTAGCTAGCCTTTTGATATTACGTTTCTGTATTGTTCCTCTTTTTGTTCAAGCCAATTCATTTGTCTACCCTGGATTCAATGATTCAGATCTGGTCCTTAATGAAGGAGCTTCAATTGTAAAGCCTTCTGGCTTATTGATGCTAACTAACAGCTCGCCGTTCGTTATGGGGCGTGCTTTCTTTCCTAAGGCCGTCCAGATGTTTGATAATAGTTCTGAACCAATTTCGGAAGTTTCCTCTTTCAGCACAACTTTTGTGTTTGCAATAGTTCCATCAAGCTCCGGTGCACCAGTTGGGCATGGCCTCGCCTTTGTTATGGCTCCATCGACCCAATTTCCAGGTGCTCAAAGTGAACATTACTTGGGATTGTTCAACACCTCCAACAATGGCGACCCTTCGAATCATATTCTCGTGGTCGAATTCGATACGGTTAATGGGCACGACGACCCTAAAAATTCGGATGGAAACCATGTCGGAATCAACAAGAATGGTGTGCGCTCAAATGCATCAGAATCGGCTGAATATTCCAACTCTGGCTCTGATGTGAAGCCTGAGGTGAATATGGGTAGTGGTGATCCAATCCGAGCTTGGATTGAATATGATCGTCTTAGAAAGCGTATGAATGTTACAATAGCTCCCGCAAATGTGAAGAAACCAAATGAGACATTGTTTTCACATCCCATAAACTTGACTGGAGTTGTAAAAGAGAGAATGTTTGTTGGCTTCTCTGCGTCAACGGGCCAAGAAACAAGCTTCCACTACATTTTAGGATGGAGTTTTGCAGTTAATGAACCAGCACCTGAGTTAAATGTTTCTCAACTTTCGGTACCACCGATAGTTAACAGTTCACCGTCGTCGACATTCAATCCTCTAGTCACTGTTCTGTTACCTATATTATCTGCTACGTCATTTATGGGAATTTTGATTTTATTTGCCATATTCAGAAGAAGATTACAAAGGGAGAGCCTTGAAGAATGGGAAAGAGATTGTCCTCACAGATTTAGTTATTCAGATCTCTATAAAGCAACAAGAGGATTTAGAGACTCAGAGTTAGTTGGATCAGGAGGCTTTGGCTCAGTATACAGAGGCGTCTTACTTTCCACCGGAAGTGAAGTTGCTGTAAAGAAAATAACAAGAAATTCGAGTCAGGGAATGCGGGAGTTCGCTGCCGAGATCGAAAGCTTGGGACGACTAAGACATAAGAACTTGGTAAATCTCCAAGGATGGTGCAAGAAACAGAATGACCTCCTCTTGGTTTATGACTATGTTCCAAATGGGAGCTTGGATTCTCTCCTTTACCATCCAAAGGACAACTCTGTACTGAATTGGGAACAAAGAATCAACATCGTCGAGGGTATTGCTGCTGGACTGTTGTATCTACACGAAGAATGGGAGCGCGTAGTTATTCATCGAGATGTTAAGCCAAGCAATGTCTTGATAGATATTGACATGCATGCTCGACTAAGCGACTTCGGTCTCGCTAGGCTATACGACCATGACCAAATTTCGCATACAACTAGTGTCGTCGGCACGATTGGCTACATCTCCCCCGAGTTGGCTCGCATGGGAAAAGCATCTAAAACTACAGATGTGTTTGCCTATGGAGTCTTACTCCTTGAGGTGGCCTGTGGAAGAAGACCTCTAGAGTCAGATCTGTTCATATTGGTGGATTGGGTAATGGAATGCCATGAAAGAGGTCAAATTCTTGAAGCAGCTGATCCAAAGTTGAATTCAGTTTATGATGTGGTTGAAATGGAGATGGTGTTGCAGCTTGGGCTACTTTGTTCCCATCATAGCCCTGAAGCTAGGCCAAGCATGAGGCAAGTCACAAGATATCTTAATGGAGAAGACCAAATTCTTTCCATTGATCCTTCAACTTACTCTCAAGTTACCTTCCAATCTAACTCAGGATTCACTCAATTTATCCCACCTTCTTTGCAATCTTCATCCACTAGTTTCATCTCTTCAACTTCAATAGATGTAGGTAGATAAACAATTTACTTATTTTATTTACTTTCTCTGATTATGAGTTGATGAATGTACACCCCGGGGCAAACTCTCTGAGTGGGGACATCATAATTTATATCGTAGCATAAGAATATTTTTCTTTTTATATATAAATGTACACCCGTCGTTTTAAAAATTACATTCTTAGTATAAAAAAATCAAAGTAAAGAAAATTAAACTATTAAATATCAAACAGTGGCGTTTTTCAATTCACATCTAGAAGTCTTCTTGGATTCCATTAAGAAAATTAAAATTTCAGATATCAAATAGTCAAAATATCCCAATTTAAGGGGACCATCTCTCTAATTGCTAGTAACTCAAGGTCAAGAGGTAGCTCTATTTATAAACCAAGTAATTTCCAATAATATCCCTTCACTCCATATTTTCAACCTTACTTTTTGGGGTTCAAAATTGTCAACTAAAATGGCCCATAACACAAAGCAAAATTACCAAAAGGGGCATGAATTAAGAAGAATCCCTAGAAGGCTGGAAATAATGATCGGGAGTCTAAGCTTAATTCTTCTTTACTTTGTTGACAAAGTGGTGGATTTTGAGAAATTAAAATATTAAATTACAATCGTTCAAGCTTTTTAAGAAATAATTATGTTACAATGATAACATGATTTCATGGCTAATAAAATACTCTGTTTTCAAAGTCTTCCTTTTCCCGTAATTAATAATGTATGAAGTCAACTTTTTCTGTTAAATTTTTCCAATTGAACAAAATATATATATATATATAACCGTGTGAATACAACGACTTGAAGTTTTTCCTTTTTTCTAACTATATTATTTCACATAATTATATACGTGACTTTAGAATTTTAATATTGTGATCCATCGGTCTTCAAAATAATAAAAATAGTTAAAAAATTCCAACTAAAATCAAATAAGATGATTAATAGGAAAGTGCAAATGGGCTCTATGAGAATTGGGTAGCTGCACGAATATATTTTTTTTTCTATTATTGAACAATAACATTTGCTGACAATAATAATTGACATATTATTTAAGAGGTTATGAGTTCGATATTATACCCTCACATTTTGTATTAAAAAATATATATATTTTTATTATCTTTTTTAGTACTACAAATGTAAGGATAAACGATCGAATCTTGGACATCAAAGAAATGAGTAAAATGCTTTAATCACTAGCAAATGAACAAAAATTTAAAAAATGTATGAAAAAAATACAGAATATGCAAAATTTTAAACCAAAAAAAGTAATAAAATTTGGGACAAAAATCATCTCTAAGTCCACGTAAGTTATATTGTCAATAATATCATTTATGTTTAAATTTTGAAAGCCGAAAATCTAGAAAGATTTGTTTTTGAATGACAATGGTAGGACAAAAAAAGAACAGGCTATCCACAATTCAATTGGCCATATTTGAGATATATGAAAGTTTTGGCTATTGTTTATTTTACCACATTAATTCCATCATTTACAATTACATATAAAAGATATTAAAATTTTATTTAAAATTATAATTAAAAAAAGAGTCAATGGTGACGGGACATTAATAAATTCTGCAAGCACGTGTCTCCAAAATATGACTTTTTAATTTGAGCTAAATTTCTGTAGCATGATGTCAAGTTTACGTAGTTTATGTGTGATTTATACGTTTGCAAATTTAAAATATGATTTTTTTTTAATTCAACTATACGTAGGATCGAGATTCAAACTGTTTGATCAGTTATATATTATTTAATCAGTTGAAATGGAAATTCAAACATTTTGATCAGTGATATATTACTTAATCAATTGATTAATGTATTGGTATAAAAAAATAGTCGGAATATAGAAGTATATATTTCATAGTCTACGTTTATAGTCCACAAATTTTCAATTATTTTATTTTGATTCTCAAATTTTTAACTATTTTTATTAGATATTCAATAAATGAATTAAATTTTCTCAACCCATCAACTTAAGCTTTTGGTTTGTGATGATATTAGAGCGGAAAGTCCTGTGTTCGAATTCCTGCATAGTCGTTTCCTCCCCATTTTATATTGATTTCCACTTGTTGAGTCAGACAAGTAGGCCTGGTGCAGGTGAGTAGGTTAGATTTTGGCTAAAGGCCCGTTTGCCTATTAGGTAGGTTTTGTCCTTATTTTGTCCATTGACCTATTTAAATATTCCTACTAAATTATTACTTATTAATCTAATTAATTAATATATTAGATCAACATCTAAAAACAGATTATAACTAAACAATAACTAGTACTCATTCTAGGTCGAAAGTTCAAAACTTCATATCTCCAATTTATTGTACTTAAAAAAAGGTCAACATTTAAAGAGTGGTATCAAATGGAAGGAACTGATTATGAATTAAAAATTGATTCTATTATTTCAATCTCGACGATTGAATAATAATATGTTATTATGATTTCGAGAAAGTCGCTATGGTGAAATCGGTAGACACGCTGCTCTTAGGAAGCAGTGCTAGAGTGAGTCCGAATAGCAGCATGACATTCTTTATTATAAAAAAAAGTTCTATAATATAATTAATTCAAATCTAATATATTAACTTAAATAAAAAGTTCTATAATATAATTAATTCAAATCTAATATATTAATTTAAATAAAAAGTTCTATAATATAATTAATTCAAGTCTAATATATTAATTTAAATAATTGAATTGAAGAAACTTTTTTAACATTTTCTTTGTGAAATTTTCAACTTTAGATTTTTTGGTCATTTCAATGGTCATTACAATTCATTTGACAACTTTATTAGTCGATGAAACCGTAGGACTTCATGTTCGTTAGAAGAAGATATGATAGCTAATTTTTTTTTTCTGTATAACAAGATTAATAGTTACTCGTTAGATTTATTTGAGAATCAATTATTGTCCTGACCAAAACTAAATAGAACCAAAACCCAAAATTTAGTGATGCAGGTAAAAATAATGTTTTAAGGGCTTAAATAGATATGCAAGTTCATAATTACAATCATGATTTGACTAAAACGGATTATTGTGTAAATTTACCATTAATTGGGGAGACAGAGGGAAGGAAACGGTCTGATGAGGAAGGAAGTCACTACGCAACTGAGCGTTGAAATGTAACGGTCTGATGAAGATTGAGGAGCGAGTCATCACTACGCAACTGAGTTTTTTGCCTCTGGCGGCCCTTGAATGAATCTCATCTATATATTCATTGCATTAACTTTCTTCATTTTTGTTGGAAACGAATGGGTGGCACTGCCATTAGCATTTTTTTGCTTTGGACTTCAGCCTCTGAAATTTCAAACTTTCCCCATCAAACCATTTAATCTCCCATTCCCATTCCCAATGACTTTGCTCTACTCCACATCTCAAATCAATGACTCTCTCAAACCCTCCAACCATGGAGTTTCCCCTCCAATTGACCCATTCCATATCTCTTCTCTATATTAACAATGGAGTTCAAAAACTGACCCATGTGTTCTTCTCTGGAGCTTTGTTTTCTTACCAAAGTCTCGCATGGCTGTTGCAGCACGTTTAGCTCTTCTTTCTGTGTTCCTCTCTTTGGCTGCTCATTCGGCGCAGTCTTCATTTCCCTACCATGGATTCAACGACACAAGCTTTGATCTTGATGGTGGAGCAACCGTTGTGAAACCATCTGGTGCGTTGAGGCTCACCAACAGATCACAAAAAATCATCGGCCACGCATTCTATCCAATTCCGTTCCGGATGTTTGATGAAAGTTCCAACTCATTTCGGAATGCTTCGTCTTTCAACACAAGTTTTGTGTTTGCAATCGATCCATCGAGTCCCGGCCAAGGGGGCTACGGCTTGGCCTTCACCTTAGCTCCATCAACCCAATTTGCAGGTGCTGAGAGTGGGCACTTCCTTGGATTATTCAACCATTCCAACAATGGAAGCTCTTCCAACCATATATTTGCTGTTGAATTTGACACTGTTAATGGGCAAGATGAAGGAGAGAACAGCAAAGGAAACCATGTTGGGATCAACATCAATAGCATTTCATCTGTTGCTTCCAAACCTGCTGGTTATTCCAACTATGGCAATCCTAATAACGGCGACTTTCAAATCGATTCTGGCAATCCGATTGTCGTTTGGATTGAATATGATGGCCCCAGAAGAACTGTGAACGTCACTATAGCTCCAATGACCAAGCAAAACCAAAAACCAACAGAGCCACTCCTTTCGCATCAGATTGACCTGACTCCTTTTCTAAAGGAACAAATGTTTGCTGGCTTCTCGGCATCGACTGGAGATAAAACAAGCTCTCATTACATTTTGGGATGGAGCTTTGCAGTGAACGGATCGGCGCCGCCCCTGAATCACTCTCTTCTTCCCAACCCACCAAAAGAGCAAGATCCTCCTCCTTCACGCAATTCCCACTTAAAGGTACTTTTTGCAGCTTTATCTGTGGTGGCCATTATAGGAGTGCTTTTCTTAGCTTTCTGGTTCAGAAGAATGTGGCAAACTGAGAGCCTTGAGGATTGGGAAAGAGATTGTCCTCACAGATTCAACTACAGAGATCTTTACACAGCAACAAAGGGATTTAAAGACAGCGAGCTAATTGGAATTGGGGGGTTCGGCTCAGTATACAAGGGCCACTTACGTTCAACTGGAATTGAGATTGCTGTGAAGAGAGTAAGAAGAAACTCAAAACAAGGAATGAAGGAATTCGCAGCAGAAATCGAAAGCTTAGGACGATTAAGACACAAAAACTTGGTTAATCTTCAAGGATGGTGCAAGAAACAGAACGATCTACTCATAGTTTACGATTATATTCCAAATGGATGTCTCTATTCGCTTCTATATCATCCAAAAAACAACTACATATTGAATTGGAAAGAAAGATTCAACATCCTTAAAGGAATTGCCGCAGGATTATTGTACCTTCACGAAGAGTGGGAGCAAGTGGTGATCCACCGAGATGTAAAGCCAAGCAATGTTCTAATCGACGGCGACATGAATGCACGATTGAGCGATTTTGGCCTGGCCAGGCAATACGACCACAACGAAGTATCGCACACGACCGGCGTCGTCGGCACCATCGGCTACATAGCGCCGGAGTTGGTTCGCACAGGGAAGGCATCGAAGAGCACCGATGTGTTCGGCTATGGAATTATGCTTCTGGAAGTGGCGTGTGGGAGAAAGCCTCTGGAACCGGAGCAGTTCATATTGGTCGATTGGGTGATGGAATGCTACGAAACTGGAGGAATTCTTTACGCTGCTGATCCGAAGCTGAATTCAGTGTATGAGATTGAGGAGATGGAGATGGTGCTGAAATTAGGGCTTCTGTGCACTCACCAGAGACCAGAAGCTCGGCCGACGATGAGACGGGTCACGAGATTTCTTCACGGCGACGATCCACTTCCGGCGGTCGACGGCTGGGATTGTTCTCAGAGTTATTACGGATCTAACTCCAGAACGACTGAAGTCATTTCAGCAATGTCTTATCGCTCATCGTCCATCGGCGCAATCTCGTCTGGCTCCATAGACGCTGGCAGATAATTTACCATTTTCCTCTTTTATTTTTCTTCTTTAAATGTTCATTCATTTTTATCTTTATCATTGTAACCTAGTTGTTCAACTTTGTACAGAGACGATCATCAGAAATTTGAAAAGGTTACTGTTCAAAAAAAGAAATTTGAAAAGGTTGTTAGATATATATTTTTTAAATCTGAGCTGTTAAGTATCTTTACACCTCTTCTACAGGTTGCAATTTCTACTCCAATAGTGTAATATTTAAAAAATAGGGTAAAATAATTTTGCTTTTACCCTTCAAATTTTGGTTAATGTCTATTGGTCTATGAGATTTCAAAAGAAATTTATGTTAATATCTTCTATCGAAAATAGATACTAATTAAACTCATGTTGACTAATCAAATTCAGATAATCATAATTTAATCGATAAATAAAAGATTTGAAATTTCAAGGACCAAATAGGCATTAAATTCAAATTTTAAGTACAAAAGT
>NW_019104524.1:23996-35716 GCF_001995035.1 Momordica charantia
AAGGCGAGTCAACGCCTTCAATCATCCATGACCCACACAAGGGGTAGGGACCAGCTGACTCGACCCCAAGGACAAAGGGAAAAAATCGGGTGACCTCGCCAACAAAGACCAGGCCGACCCCATCGGAGGCATCCACATTGGCACTCCACCACCCGGAGCTCGCTGTCCAGTTCATCTATCGCGAACCAACGTTTACAAAGTTGATCAATTTCCTGATTCAACATAATATTTGCTAGTATTTTTAAGTTGAGCTATATTTGCAATTTTGTACCAAATTGCTATATATATAATTGTTGCTATATAATTTAATCCAGTTTCAAATTTATTGAATTTCCCTCAATATCTTTAGTTTGACAAGACAAGAAGTGGAGATTTATACTCTTGAACTTTAACATAGATGTATTATGACTAAATTAATGAGTTGGTAGGTGAATTCACATGAACAAGATTAATGAGCCACAAAGGAAAAGAGGTTTGTTGAGACGATATTAATATACAAAATTTAATTATGTTCTTAGTGTGCTATGCTTATATTTTTAAATATGCTCTTTTTATCTTTAAAATTTTAATAAAAATTCATTACTTTTAAATATAAATTAAAAATTTTCATTTTAGTCACTCTATTAAATTTCTGCAGTTATTTAAGATAAGTTTATGTGACTTTTATGTTAAATGTAATTTAAAAAATTAATCATTAAAATTAAAATAGACCTTTAAAATATGAGGCCAAAAATAAATAATTAGAATTTTTTTAATAGCCGAAAAGTTAACAAAATACAATAAGTAAAAAAAGAAAAAAATCTAGGGCCAATCTTCACACTTGGAAAGAAGTAATAATAGCTTTGGTGGTGATCGATGTTCTATTCTCTTTAACTTTTAATTAATCACTATTAGAAATACATAAAATATTTATTATTATTATTTTTTATTTCAAGACGTGGGAGAAACTCAAGAGGTAGAAACTAATATTCTTATTATAAACAATCATTTTTTTATTAAAAAATATGATAATTTCTATTTCTTCAACGAATACTGGTTGATGAGAGAAAGACATATGTGAATTACCATAATTATTGGTAGCATCATATTCAGGATTTGAAACAATATGGTACTGGATCTAGCTTCGAAACTTTTATTGATTGAATAAGGAAAGAGAAGACGACTATTTTGTTTTGTGCTTTACTAGATAAGGTATACCAAGAGAAAAGCCTATTTGACAATGTTGACAATAAAAGTTACCAAAGATCTTCATTTATCAAATTCTAGCTTGTCCACGAATAAAATATAGTAAGTCAGTTCTTAGAACCATGTGATTTACTAGTGCATTCGATTTGCATTGAGTGATGGTGGAGTTTTTAGAGTTCCTGACTCCTTATTTATTTATTTGATGTATATGTCAATCATGATACGAACAAATTTACTTTTTACCTTTTCTTTTGTTACTACTAAAAACCAAAGACGAGGACCATCTCATCAGAGTAGTCGATTGTTTCTCCAAAACCCTAAGGCCGGCGATTACTCCCGTGACCACTCCTGATAAGAATCCAAGGGAAATGATTATGTATTTCCATCCAGATTCATTTTCTGAAACTTCATCTGAGATTCTTGTATCTGAAGTTGGTCGAATGGCAGTTTTACATTCCTTGGGCAAGGGGCCTCCGCATAATCCTTCATTGCCTGCAAAGGAATCTGGTGGGAAGGATTGAATTTGAGTGCCAATGGGGATCATCCCCACCAACTGATTGAAGGAAAGATTCAGTACAGATAGAAACGAAAGCAGTGCAAGCTGTGAAGGGATTTTGCCAGTAAGAAAGTTGCTTGAAAGGTCTAAAGATCCCAGCTGACTCAAGTTTCCGATGTATGAAGGAATTTCACCAGACAGAGAATTGTGCGAAAAGTTGAGAACATAAAGCGCCTTGAGTTGTCCGATTTCTGCAGGTATTTCGCCACTGAGGTTATTGCACGAGAAGTCGATGGCTGTGAAAACTGTTAGGATTTTCTTCAATTCCATGTCAAGACCTTTGGCTGTAACTGTAACTGTATCCTGAAAGTTCACAGAACTGAATTTGAAGAAATTAAACCGAAGGTGGTTAGCTCTTGATTTTCTATAAACTTCCTCATCCACCATTGCTTTCCACTTTATTAATTCTTTTTCAGATATATTACCGGTAAAGTTGTTCCGAGNAAGAGCGTTAATTGATTAAATTTTACTCTTTTTTTGTGGTCAGGTTGGTCCGAGAATTAAGAGTGATAGAGAGAGATTTCCGCCCAATAACGTGCTGCTGATGCTCGCCGGAGCGGGGCTGCTGTGGATGGGGTGGTCGGGATTTAACGGCGGCGCGCCCCACGCCGCCAACGTGGTGGCCTCGATTGCGGTGCTGAACACGAACGTCAGCGCGGCGACCAGCCTGCTCGTGTGGACCACTTTGGATGTCATTTTCTTCGGGAAGCCATCGGTGATCGGAGCCGTTCAGGGTATGATGACCGGCTTGGCTTGCGTTACGCCCGGCGCAGGTAATTCCGCCTCCACATTAATTAGTATTTAATATTAGTTATTAAACTTTTAAAAAAATAAAATTCCTAATATTTGTTATTTTCCTAAAATTCATTATCAAAATGTTCATAAAATATATTAGGAATTTAGGGTCGTTATTGATTGCAATCTTGGTTCCTTCTCAAAATATTAAGATTTTTAACAAATTATTTAAAACAGGAGTTGTGCAAACGTGGGCGGCTATCATAATGGGGATTCTAGCAGGAATCATTCCGTGGGTGTCCATGATGGTCCTCCACAAAAAATTGAGTTTCCTTCAGAAGGTATGTCCTTAAATCTTCCAACTGTTTCTAAAAATTCTCACCTACTTTTTAAAACAAAATTTTAATTTAAAAAATTGTTTATTTAATCATTTTTTAAATTTATTTTCTCTCACTTTTAAAATTTACTTTCAAGAGCTCACGTGTTACGCGTAAAACAAGAATTGAGAGAAGAAATTTTATTAATGAGTAATTCTCTCTCGTTGTACATAAATACAGGAGACTGTAAATAACAAACTATGGTTAACAAACTATAGTAACTCTAACATCACGAAAGCTATTTTGTAATCAATAGTTATAAATTTATTGGTAATATGAATAACATATAATTTTGTCATTGTTTATCAGGTTTTTTTTCCTCAGAAAATGACATAAAATTAAATATTTGCCAAATTAATGCTAGTTTCTAGCTAGTCTTTGGCAAATCATAGTCAATGGTCCGGGCCCTCTGTCCTTACAGATTACTGTTTTGTTGTTTGTGGAATTTTCTTCCGAACGTCACTTTCCGTCATATTTGAATATTCTTCCCGATCCCACATCTTTCGTGTATAATTATCTTCAACAGATCAATAATTTCATCCCTTAATTTTGTAGAAATATAATCGATAGGTATTTCTGACGAAAGTATAGTAATAAAAAAATCCATTACAAATATTTAAATTGATAATATTTTGCCTTATTAAGGAGCAAGATCAAAGCCCGTTAATTCTCCCAAAAAAATATATATATTTACAAAATTTACATATTCTTTTTAGTTCTACAAATTTACATTTTTTCCTCCATAATATTAAAGATATTTGTCTTTGAGATCCAATATCCGTAATTTGTGAAATAATGTAAAATGTAATAATAGGCTGACGACACGCTTGGCGTATTTCACACGCACGCGGTGGCGGGAATGTTGGGCGGGCTTTTAACTGGGCTTTTGGCGGAGCCCGATCTATGCGATCTGTATCTACCGGTCCCCGACACGCGCGGTGCCTTCTACGGCGGAACCGGCGGCATTCAGTTTCTTAAACAACTGGCCGGAGCCATGTTTATAATAGGATGGAACGTTGTGTCGACGACGATTATACTCCTCTTTATTCGGCTGTTCGTGCCGTTGAGGATGCCGGACGAGGACCTCATGATCGGAGACGACGCCGTGCACGGCGAGGAGGCTTACGCTCTTTGGGGCGACGGCGAGAAGTTCGATCCGAGAAGGCACGGCAATGCGACGGCGAGCACGGAAGAGAGAGCGGCGTCGCCTTATATCAACGGTGCCAGAGGAGTGACCATCAATTTGTAAAAATAAAATTAAAAAAGAAAAAAAAAAGTTTCTTTTACTCTGTTTCTTCTGCGTCTTGGTGTATAATAGTGTTTTGGAATTGCTTGGGTGTTCTTCCTTTTTCTAATGAATGCTTTCTCTGGTGTGGCCGAGGATTTCAAGCGTGGAAAAAAGCGAAATCTCTCTTATTAAGAAAGGAAATAGTTAATCTAATTTACAAACTGCTGTCTTTTTGCGATATCAGATAAGATATATAGATAAAATAGTACAAAAAGTTTAATGTCTCTCATGATCAGAAGACCGCCATTAGTACTGCTTCTCCCAGCACGTGCCCTTCTATTGCGTCTAACAGCTTGTCCTTTGTTGCCTGCAACTCAAAGCATCGAATCATCATATAAATTTTTTCTCTCTTTTTGAGATCGATCATATAAAAATGTTAAAAACGAAAATACTCAAGGTTAATCTATTTTTCCGCTCATTAATTTCACAACTTAGCAAAAAATTCCTTTCCAAATTCTTGAATTTAGATCACCCAAAATTATTCCAAGACTGCTGAATAAACTCTAATAATTAGAATTAAGAGGGAAGGGTTAATTTTACCTTGTGGCCGAGGTTCAACTGGTCGTCCAAAGCGTAGAGCTTGAACTCGAAGCGGTGGCCGTGGGAGGGCAAAGTGGGGGCGCGCCAACCAGGGATTTTCTCGTCGTTATTCCCCTCTTGGATAGCGGCATAATCAGCGCCGAGCGCTTCGTGTTTGCCCGAGAAATCTTCGGGCAGGCCCTTCAATGTGGGCGGAATGTTGAGGACCACCCACACGGTCCACGGCACAATCGGACCCTGCGGGTCCGGCGCGTCGATGTCCTGCACCACCAGGGCAAGGCTCTTGGTCCCCTTGGGCACATTGTACCATTCCAACGGCGGAGATTTATTCTTCTGCGTCCCTTGCCCTTCCGACGTGTACTTTCTCGGCAACCTCCCTTCGTGATCTATCGCCGATGACACCAGCCTGAAATCCTCGCTGTCGGCCATGCCTTCAAAAATTAACACTAATTAGGCTTTAATTTCTTCTTCGGTATCGGTCGTTGGTTTTGTTGCGTCATTGGAATTGATTTATACACTGCGCCCTTGGTTCTTGCCCATATCTTCAGCGACATTTGGTCAGGAAACTTCAAGTTGGCAACAAAAGGAGAGGGTTCAAGAAGCTCACGACACGTCACTCTTGACGTGGCAGACTTAGAGTGTCCTCCGCGGACTGGAGATCTGTGCATTTTCACATCTTTTCGTAGAGAGAAAAATTAAGGAAAGAAAAAAATTTACCCATTCAATTTTTTGTAAATTTTTTTTTTTTTGCCAAATCATGTCATTTTTTAAGGACTCAGGTAGGCCACTAAAATTTTAGCGAAAGATTGAAAAATTTTCTCCCCAGTATATTACTGAACAAGTTCAAATTAATTGACATTCTATTTTTAAATTTGCTATCAAATAAATATTCAAAAATATTAAAAATAAAATACAGTTCTAATTTTCTATTTAATCTTTTTGTTTTCAGAATGCAGCTAAATCAACTAAAAAGGACTTTGAAACTTGAAAACATATTTTGATCTGTATTGTGGTTTTTAATGATTTAATGATCATATTTTTAAAATATAAGAACTATTGACAAATATTGCAGAAGCTAAACTATAGAAACTACAAATAGGTTTTAACCAAAGAAAAAAGAAGATAAAATTGAACAGTTTAAATACATCCAGTATGAAGATCAAGGTAATTGAATCTCCCTATTTTGCTTACACTTTCATGAAGAAAATTATAATAAATGATCATTTCGAATTAAAAAAGAATAAAATATACATCCAGAGGAAGGGTAAATGGGCGCATTTCAATGGTATGTCAAACGACATTTTCAACAGCCCAAATCTTCAACTTCATGATCTCTCTAATTATGTACATAAGAAATGCTCTTATTTTCAACATTACAGAATCGCCTAAAGAATGAAGCTAAAATTTTCACGTTTTAATTTTCTCTGGGAATGCAGAGAAAGAAGAGGACGGGGATGGTGAAGGGAGGCATGTACATAGAGGATCATGAATGACCCTTTTCAAATAGATGTCAAGTTTTGAACAAAAAACACAATACGGCCCTCGAAATTCTGAGGATATTTCTTCACTTTCTTTATCTTCATATCCACCTCCAATGTCTTCATCTTCTTCACTATCATCTTCTGGTTCTACTTTCCGGTCCCTGGAAGTCAGGTAGATACATCCCATCAATGGGAGAATTGCCAGAAGAATTTTGTCGACGGTGTCGTCGGACCATTTTTTTCCGACCTCCAAAAACATAAGCGGAGCAACAACTGCAGCTGCTCCAACTCCGAACCCCACTCCAATGAACATGAACTGCCAATCAGTAGAATAAGCTACTGAAACATTTCCTGAGATACTTGTATCTGAAGTTGGTCGAATGGCAGTTTTACATTCCTTGGGCAAGGGGGCTCCGCATAATCCTTCATTACCTTCAAAGGAATCTGGTGGGAAGGATTGAATTTGAGTGCCAATGGGGATCATCCCCACCAACCGATTGAAGGAAAGATTCAGTACAGATAGAAACGAAAGCAGTGCAAGCTGTGAAGGGATTTTGCCAGTAAGAAAGTTGCTTGAAAGGTCTAAAGATCCCAGCTGACTCAAGTTTCCGATGGATGAAGGAATTTCATCAGACAGAGAATTGTGCGAAAAGTTGAGAACATAAAGTGCCTTGAGTTGTCCGATTTCTACAGGTATTTGGCCACTGAAGTTATTGCACGAGAAGTCGATGGCTGTGAARASTGTTAGGATTTTYKWCARTTCCATGTCMAGACCTTTGSYTGTWACTGTMACTGTRTCYTGAWARTTCACAGAACTGAATTTGAAGAAATTAAACCGAAGGTGATTAGCTCTTGACTTGCTATATTCTTCCTCATCCACCATTGCTTTCCACTTYATYAWKYMTTTYYCAGATATATTACCRGTAAAGTTGTTYCGAGATAGGTCGACAATCTGCAGGCTACGCCACGTGCCATTCGTTTCTGGACATCCGAACTTCCCATAAAATTGGTTCGACCGAAGAACAAGGACGCGCAAGGTAGATATGTTCTTCAATGGACATGGAAAGAMATCRTGTATCTGATTATTCCCAAGGTCCARAACCTCCAAATCTCSGCAATTSGATAAAGAACTYGGTACCTTCCCTCCRATKTTGTTTCCACTGAGATCAAGAGTCCTCAGACTGCATGTAACTGGAAATGTACTAGGAATAGAGCCAYTGAAGGYGT
This sequence comes from Momordica charantia, assembly GCF_001995035.1. The sequence continues at coordinate 31,386 of NW_019104524.1, forward strand.
TTCCYCTTAGATTTAGTACCACAAGATTATCAGTCATCTTAGTTAGACATTGGGGAAACATGCCACTCATGTTATTATTAGATAGATCAAGTACCTGAAGAYTTGTAGCATTGCATATGGATTCAGGAATACTACCTCGAATATCATTTCTTGATAGAGAAAAGAAGATCGTCCATGAGAGGTAATTGCCCACATCGGGTGGAATTACAGAACTGAAACTGTTATTGGAGAAATCCAAATAGCCAGCATTGGGAGGAAAGAATGTAAGTGGCCCTTTAAATCCGTTCGAATGGAGGTCAAGAAGTTTCAGAAAGGTAGAAATATTCTGCGGTGACCCATCAAAACCAACAAGAGAGTTGCAAGAAAGATTTAATTCACTGAGACTTCTAATTTCCCAAATCCAGGGAGGTATTCGTCCTTGAAGTTCATTATGAGAGAGATCAAGAGAGTTGAGTTTGGATTGGTTTYTCAAGAAGCCAGGGAAACTTCTCAACTTGCAAGAAGCCAACTTTAATGTGGTCATTTGAGGAAAGGCAGAGAAGTCAATACTTTCTGTTTCAACTGACAGGCTGTTGCTTGAGAGTTCAACTCTTGAAATATTTTTCAGCTGCTCGAACATGCTTAGATTCAACTTTCCAGTAAAATTGTTGAAAGAAAGTGAGAGAATCTTAAGACCMCSAAGTTCAAAAAMCGAYAAYGGGAATGGACCTCCYAACTGATTGCTCTCCAAATCAAGGGTATCAAGTAAGAAAGAAGACACATTGGAGAGCTCCTCCAAACYACCGTTCAATTGGTTGTAGCTAAGCTGAATCTTCTGGACTGATGGAAGATGGAAGAGAGACAAAGGAACATTTCCAGTGAGTGAATTGTTACGCAAGTCAAGATTAACAAGATTGGAAAGCTCTTCCCATTTGGTGGAAAGCATGGAACCAATCAACCGATTATGAGCAAGGTTCAAGACAGTAAGATTCTTCAATAACGAAAATGATGGGATTGGACCAACAAATCTGTTAGTTGAAAAATCCATATACGTGAGTTGTGTGAGCTTTGCAGTAGAAATTGGGATCAACCCTCTAAAGTTGCAACCCGCCAAATCTAATCTGGTCAAGTTCTCAAAATATCCAATAGAATCTGGAAGTGTCCCGGAAAAATTCGTGGTATGGAGCACTAGATTTTGAAGGGGTGCATTGAATTGAAAATCTGGAACAGAACCTTGCAGCAATATATTATTGGATAAGTCGAGAGTCCGAAGAGTTGATACCTTGAATATGCTCTGTGGAAATGCTCCAATCAATCTCGAATTGCTAAGACGCAGCGAAGTCAAATTTGAGAACCCTTCAAATTCCTCGGGAACAGGTGAGGAAAAGTTGTTATTATCCAAACGAATTTCTGATAGATACTGAAGCTTCACAAGGGAAGAATCGAGAGGTCCAGAAAGAGAACAGCTCGACAAACTCAACACTCTCAGATTAAGCAGTGAAGATGATAAGACCTTGCTCCATTCACTTCCTCCTGCTGATAAATCAACACCATCTAGAAATAGCACTCTCAAATTTCTCAAATTCTGAACAAGAGTCATCAAATTTGGATTCTCAAGTTTCAGTGTCGAAGTTTGTAGGAAGGATGAGCTAGAAAGATCCAGAGTAACCAACCTCGTTAAGCTTGAAATCCCAATAGGAATTTGGCCCCCAAATCCTGAATTAGACATATTCAGAACACTCAAATTGAGAAGTCTTTCAAACCCGGACGGAATCGTGGAATTAAAACCGTTGCAGGACAAATTCAGATTTCGCAAGAACCGAAGACCGAAAAGACTGCTTGAATTATCAATCGCACCGGAGATGAACTCATTGCTCAAATCAAGACCGACGACACAGCCGTCGTCGCAGATTACACCATTCCAATTACAGTAATCGACACTTACATTCCACATCACGAGTTTCTTGGAGAAGGAAGAATCATATGTGAGATTATTCTTCAATTCGAGCAACAGAGACTGCTGATCCTCAGGACATCGTCCACGGACCACATACTTTCCGATGCTAAGGAAAATCGAGCAATGGAGCATCAAGAAAATGCATGAAAGAAGCAGATTTCTCATCGGGACCGATTATGGGAAAGTCCCATAAGGATAATAGAACCGGAAAGTGGTGCGAATTAGAAAGGGGGTTTGGGAAGTTCATAAGCTACCAGGTTGAGGTTGACCGTGAGACATGTGTGGGTTGGGCAGGAACAGAACTCTGAATGGAAAAAGTTGCGAAGACGAAGAGCAGGGAAGGAGAAGAGGAATCAAAGAGAAATTAGGGGAAATGGCATTACGGGATGGTGGAATGGTCAGCGTCAGCGATGGGAGCGGTTTCAAAGTAAACCGCGTCTATGTGAAAGCAATTAAGCAATAATGCAAAAATTCCGCCGCCGCGACTCGTATACGAAGCTACGGCCATTTTCTATTTTCTTTTTCACCGAAAATATATTATTGAGAAATTAGAAGTAGAATAGAACCAGTGATAAATAGTTTCGTCCTATTTAAAAATAATTTTTTGCAAATAGATAATTTTATACGGCAGATATTTATTACTTTTTAACATTTATTACAGTAAACATTTAGGAGCTAAACTTTTATACATATTTACAAAAATGTCAACCACTTTTGTATTTTGCAAATATGGCAAAATATTTGAATTTTTATTTTCGAAATTTTTATTATTCCAGTTTTACCCTTATGATATCTGACATACACCCGATGTATATCTGATATAAGCCTAATGAATGTATATCTAATATACACCTGATGAATGCATATCTGATATATGTTCGATATATCTCTGATATACTTCCGATCTATCTCTGATGTACATTCGATCTATCTCTGATATATATCAGATGTACGTATTATACATCTAATATACATCTAATGTATCTCTAATTTATGATATATTAAATATATTTGTAATGATATACCTATGTATATCTTATCTGATATATATTCGATGTATCTCTGATGTACATTTTATGTTCATCTGATGTATATCAGTGGCATCCTAATACATCATATGTAGATCACAGATGCATCAATATTAGATATCAGTAGATATCATGGTTATATCAATGGTAAATTAGAGACATATTAAGTATATATCATGGATGCATCAAAGTTATATCAGTGGTAAATCATATAATCATATGAGAAGTTATATTAGTAGATATCATAGTTATATAAGTGGTAATTTAAAACATATCAAGTATACGTATATATAAGTGTTATATCGGCATGGTAAATCAATGGTAAATTATATAATCATATAAGAAATTATATCGGTAGAAATCATAGTTATACCATACCTATATCAGTGGTAAACCATATTAGAAGTTATATTGGCAGATATCATAGATATATCAAAAGTAAATCAACTGTATATCAGTATTATATCAGTAGTATATCAAAGACATATCAATAATATACTACACATGTATTAGTGGTAAATCAATAAATAGTAAATAATATAATCATATAAGAAAATATATAAGTAGATATCATAGTTATATCAATGATATATCAGTTGTATATCAGTAGTAAATCATATGTATATATATATGTATATCATATATATATATATATATATATATATATATATATATATATATATATATATATATAAGTACTATATCAATGGTATATCAATGCTACAAGGGTAAAATTGATATTTTATTACTGGACCTCCGTTTTTTCTAAAAATTTTGCTATATTTTCAAATTTAAAATGTAGATGCTAAATTCATTATTTCCTTAATTTTTTTTTGCCATATTTGTAACTGTCCCAAACATTTATGATTAATATACATTTATCATTCGCGAGATATGATGGGTTTTTTCCAATTTTCAAATATCTTTATTTTGGCTAGCTTAAAATTATGTAATATGTTGAAGGTAGATTTCAGCATACACGTGGTAGGAGACGAGTGGACATGGAAGGTGACACGTGCCTCATAGATCCTGCAGAGGATTAGCCCAAGTATGCACATCTCGGGTCATCCATATGCCCAAGCCGAGACCGTTTCGGTGGTGGAGCCGAACAAGCCTGTTAATAATCGTGTTCCCATATTATTGGTTGAACTAATTAGCTTACCTCAGTTCGGTCACATCTCCGACACACTCTACGACAACATGCCGCGTTTCACGGTAACCTTAAAGAGCCGTTGAGGCATTGTCGAGAACACGTCGGGGTCTTCGCCTATAAAGAGAATCATTCCGTTCATTTAGAAGTATGCGAACATTTCGATTCTGTCTCGATTTAGTTCGGACTTTCACTGAATTTAGCATTGAAGTGCTCA
>NW_019104524.1:40511-52743 GCF_001995035.1 Momordica charantia
AGATTAAGCAGTGAAGATGATAAGACCTTGCTCCATTCACTTCCTCCTGCTGATAAATCAACACCATCTAGAAATAGCACTCTCAAATTTCTCAATTTCTGAACAAGAGTCATCAAATTTGGATTCTCAAGTTTCATTGTCGAAGATTGAAAGAAGGATGAGCTAGAAAGATCGAGAGTAACCAACCTTGTTAAGCTTGAAATGTCAATAGGAATCTGGCCCCCAAATCCTGAATTAGACATATTGAGAACACTCAAATTGGAAAGTCTTTCAAATCGGGACGGAATCGTAGAATCGAACCTGTTCCAAGCCAAGTTCAGATTCTGTAAGAACCGAAGATGGAAAAGACTGCTTGAATTATCAATCGCACCGGAGATGAACTCATTGCTCAAATCAAGACCGACAACACAGCCGTCGTCGCAGCTTACACCATTCCAATTACAGTAATCGACACTTACATTCCACAGCACGAGTTTCTTGGACAAGGAAGAATCATATGCGAGATTATTCTTCAATTCGAGCAACAGAGATTGCTGATCCTCAGGACATCGTCCACGGACCACGTAATTTCCGATGCTAAGGAAAATCGAGTAATGGAGCATCAAAAGAAGCCATGAAAATAGCAGATTCCTCATTAGAAACGATATTTGCTGCAGACGGGAAACGAATTTTTAAGAAATCGTAATGGACTTGGATTGAATAAACAACTTCTAGTATAGAGATTTATCAGATAGCCAGTAATCATAATTTCGGGGAAGAATTTGACATTGCTACTACAGCCAAACTAACCATCGACTGAAAATCTGTAGTCGTCTCGCGGGTAGGCTTTCAATTAGCATTTTTAAAAAGAAAATATCTATATTAACTGTGCATAAGTTCAATACTCCTCTGTTAGGAGTGGAACACACCGAGTAGGGAACAAATTTGCGACTTTTTGATTAGAGTAAGGAACGAATTTGCGACTTTTTGATTGGAAATAGTTTTCTTGACCAATTGAGTTAGGTTTCAAGTTAGTCTATGTTTAAAATAGTTAGTCAGGTATGATTAGTCAAAATTTTGATGGATTTGTTAACAGTTGATTCTTAGCCCCCACAATTGAACGAAAAAAAATGCTTTGATGGATTTAAATCATATTTTGATTTCTGAAATTTTAGATTTATTTTATTCATCACTAAGTTTTCAAAAGCTCAAGCTTATGAAAATAATGACCCTCGCATGAAATTGGAAGCCAAGCCATTGTTGACCCCCTTGACTTTGGGCGACTTTGATATTTTCCTTTTTAGATAAGATATTTAATAAGGACCATTTCTTTACTTATTTTTATGACATTTAGGAGTATTATTCAGTGAGTTTGTAGATATCTTTAATCTTCGATCATCTCAAGCAATAGATATTTGAGTTTCTTTAAAAAAAAAAAAAAAATCAGAACTTTGAATTTCTAGTTGAGTGTCTCTTTGTTAATCTGGTACTATATCCATTTTTTTTTATTATGTTAATGATATCTTCTTATTCCTATCTAATATAGAAATTTGTCTGTTAAGATCTAGAATTGAATATTTTAGTTGTTAATTATACTCTAAGGTATAAATAATTTTAACATGAACATAGTTAAATTGATAAAACAAGTAGAGTAACTTCATTTAAATTTGCAGATTTGAATCTACACCTCATATTTAAATTATAATATTAAAAAAATAAAATAACCTTCAATGAGTTTTTTTTATTGGAAACCATGTATGATTTTTTTAACATGCAACGTTCTTGGATTGAATAAAGGGAGAGAGAAAACAAACAAATTTAATTTTAATTATCAAGTTAAGTATGCAGCTTTTGACCAATGTATTGACTATGAGGTTTAAATCATATGCTTTTTTATCCTTGAGTTTGTAGAATTATTTCCTTTTTTTTTTTGACTATCAAAATGTTATTTTAGTCTTTAAATTTTTAAAAGAAATTATTTGGATGTGAATTATTTAACGTACTGATAATGTAGCTATAAAAATGTATATCAATATATTAATTCATGCACGTTGAAACTAAATGTAGCTATAAAAATGTATATCAATATATTAATTCATGCACGTTGAAACTAGGTGGGTTGGTTGAGGTAATTATTGAGTATGTAAATATTAGATAATAGAATAATAACACTATTTTTTTTTAATTTATGGGATAATTTAGAAACAAAAACACAAAATGATTCGTCTAAAAAAACACACAAAATGATTATTATTTAAATTTAATAATTAAATAAAAATTTTAAAATTCAGAGGCGAAAATGAGACTATTTAAACCAACGGTCGCAAACTCGGAGTCGCGATCTCTCTCCCGCCAAAGCCCCGCTCCATCGGCATCCTTTCAAAGTCTCCCATGGCCTTCTTCTGTTTCTCACTTTTCATCGCCATATCGATCGACAAAATGTTATAATCTCTGTTCTATTTGCTTGCCGATGGAACCGAAGAGACCGCAACCAATTTTGTTTTCTTCGTGCCTGAGTTGAGAACCAACATAGGCTTGATTTCAGGTTGTTTACCTTTGTAGTTTTTACTTCCAATCGACGAACCTCGACAGCGACAAAACGCTACATCGTCGAATCTTTGTTTCAAATCATCAATGGCGGAGCGGGATCCGGAGCCATTAACGAACTCGACGAATCGGTCATTCCTATCGCTTTGCTGCGGTCCTTCAGTGTCCATCAGGAATTGGCTTTTAAATAACGCCGAAAGGCCATCACTGTAATTCACTGTTTTCCTAGGGTTTACCAAGGATCCGTATTCATATGTTTGAGGAATACTGTTCGATGACGGTAGCATGCTATTGAGCTTCTCAACGATATGAGGATTGTGTTAGATCCAGCTGCAGTACGCTCTGTAAGATACTCGTTTTGCAGATCTCTTCTTTCTCCATCGTTTATCTTCTGTCACAATGCACAAATGTGATGAAGTAATTTCGGATTGGTAGTAAGTCGTTGTTACTTGGCTTGATGACGAATTCAAGTTAATAGTCGTTTCATTACTGTGATCCAGTTACTCATATTGACGGAATATTACGTCCTTTTATCAGTAAGAACTCTTGATGATTGATCCAGGTCATCACATGTGGCCTAATGCTTGCTTCGCATAGTCCAGAGAGGAAACGATATTTGTCTGATGAAATATTCATCAATGTAAGTTTAAATTTCAACATGCTGTTGATTTCCTCAGATTGTTCAAATTTATCCATTGAAAAACTTATCATTCTTGGTTTAAGGTATCGTCCTTAACTGTACAAGGAAAATAAGGTATTGTCCTTAACTAGAATTCGAGATATCGTTCTTATTTAGAATTAGATTGCTCCATCATGCTTTCGCCTTCACTAGAATATATTGCTCGTCCTCTGAGAAACTGTTTTCTGCCTGTCTGTTGGCCTGTCTTGTTCTTTTACTCTAGTTTGATATATCATTCTTGAGAAACTGGATTTTTGGATGTTTGGTTGAGATAATTCATTCCATTTATTTATTTCATTCATTCAATGGAATTGGTTTCTTATTCTGAAATAGTTTTTAAAAAGATCTGAAGAATTCAGAGTCAACAAAGTGGATTTTTCAAAACCTTGCTTATATCGACCTTTTCTGCTATACTTTATAGTCTTTTTTTCACACGTCCATCAGCATCCCTGTTTTTTCAGTTTTCATGTACGGATACTCTTACTGTTTTTATTAAAAAATGTTTGGATACCATTACTGTGATGTCATGATGTGTAGAATGAACGAACTTACCTGGACCTAGTCCTTGGTAGTCTCAGGATAACCTTTCTGGCTTTTGCTATTGTGGATTGATTTTGTCTTAGGAATTCATTTTCCTTGGTTGTGTGCAACTTTAGATGCAATTTCATTTTTTCATTGGTGTTTGATGAATTAATGACAAATTCTAGTTAATAGTTGTTTCATTATTTTGGTCAAGTCACTCACATTGACAGAATATTACGTCTTTTTATCAATAATAGCTCTTGACGATTGATACAGGTCCTGGGGCCTACTAATGCTTGCTGTGCAAATTCCAGAGAGGAAACGATACGTGTCTGATGAAATATGTTGTATGCTGTTGGTTTCTCTCGATTGTTCAATCTTATTCATTGATGAAGTGATCATTCTTGGTTTAAGGTATTGTCCTTGACTAGAACTTGAGATATAATATTTATCTACAATTAGATTGCTCCATTATTTTCTCCCTAAAGCATTAGAGTGCTTGTCCTCTGTAAATCTGTTTTCTGCCTATTTATTGGTCTTGTCCTCTACTCTAATTTGAAATATCATTCCTACGACACTAGATTTTTGTATTCCATTCATTCAATGAAATTGGTTTCTTATTCAGAAAGATCTAAAAAAAGAAGAAGACAAGAAAAATCTGATAAATTCAGAGTTAATCCAAGTGGTTTTTCCCAAGGATGCTCTTATTGTTCCTAGTAAAAAATAAATAAAAAATCGATGCCATTACTGTGATGCGTAGATTGAGAGAATTTACCTGGACCTAGTCCTAGGTAGACCCAGTATAACCTCTCTGCTTTACGAAAGTGGTGGATTGCTTTTGTTTTACGAAACTTTAGATGGACTTTAACCCCCCTCCCAATTCTTCATTTTAGACGTTTAAATCTTTCCACTTCTAACAGCGTCTGCGTGACCATTTCCCTAGGAGAACTTTAAGGAAGAAATCACTATTTTCCCATGCCAACTTTAAGGAACTGATCACTACCTTATCGTGTACTATTATCCCTGTGCCCTTCCCTCGTGTTCTTTCTTCGTTATTGTGTATAATCTTTTGAGATTCTTTTTACTTATTGAATCCCATTTTTGGGGGATAGTATATATTTGTTTCTACATGCATCATTTGGGAAAGACAATCTAATTGATATAAGATTTTGGTTTTTTTATTACTACTGACGTGCTAATGTCACTTTGTTATTTCCTAGGAGGAGTCTGATGTGCTTCGGATATGGTTGCATTCATCATCACGGAGATTTGAACTGGTTAGCTTGGTTCCTTATTTTCCTTAATGGTATTGCTGGAGTCATGTAATAGTCTTATGAAATCTGCTCCTAGGAATGCTAATTAAAATTTGGGCTAGACGTTGACAGGTTAGTTGCAGTACCCTTTACCCATGTATATGAAGATTCACTAGCATATCGTTCTAGCTCCTGCTTTTAGATAATTGTGTGCTCTCAAACTTGTTCTTAAGCAATTATATTCCTCTGGAGGATCTCTCATGATTTGGGCGACATTACGGACCAAAACACATTTATGCTTTCTTGCTGCAAAACAGTAAAAACATTGCATTATCTAATCTGGGCTTTAATCCAAAGGGGGGCCCTTGCTCACCTACACCTGGAGGTCTATCAATGGTACACTTGCCTCCCTTAAAACATGATGATGCCATCATGCCATAGAGCCTATCAAGACTATCCTTTAAGAGCGGCTGTCTCTATCAAGACCATAGAGCCCAGCAAGATATTTGGCCATTTAATACAATCAGGATTTTTGCATGAAGTTTAAGAACGAGGTTTGTACATGAGTTCTTTGTTTGAAATACTTTTGAGGTAGAAGTTTTTGAGGTAGCTAAATTTTGCTGTTACTTTTGGTTGCTATAGATGCTGCCTTTACTCCCATTGTATCTAACACTTGTTGGGGTGGTTTTTTGTTGTTAATTGGGGGAATATTTGTTTTTGCTCGTATTTTGTTAACAAGAAACAACTTTTTATTAATAGATGAATATGAATAAAATGTCCAAAGAAATAACCTCCAAAAGAAAAAAGAAAAAAAGATAAGAACCACAACCAAAAGAGAGCGGGCCAAAACAACCGCTCTGAAATAAAAAAATCCAGAAACAAGCCAAATTACCAACTAACCAACCAAGAAAACAAAAACAGGAGCCAAAAAGAAACTCCTCTCAAAAAACCAGAACCAATAAATATAAATACCAGCAAACCAAAACCAAAATTCCCTGTAAAGAAATTAAATCTTAAATAAAAATTTCTTGCCCTTTAAAACCAGACACTTCCGAACTGAGTTTGTGCTAGATTGGTAATTCTAGCTTGCTCAAAATAATCCGAAAAATCGCTCGTCAAGAGGAAAGGGATTAAAGTCCTTTGAACAACCATTGGATAACCTCTGTTTAGAACCATCTTCATCAAGGATTGTCAACTGAACAGCCAACTTTAGAAACTTCAGCAGTGAATTCTTTATCGAAAGACAAAACTGCTAACACTTGCATCGTAATCTTCATCATCATACAAAAAATCAGTCTCCGAAGGGGGAAATTATTTAGAAGAATGAGCTACTCACCCAATTGTTTTTGCTTGGTTGGTACGGTCTTTTGCAACTTTCCTCATGTCAATGAAACGTGTTCCTAATATATATATGTTTTGACATGCAAATGAGGCTTGCTTTTGTCATTGCGGCATGATTTTTCTAAATTCTAATTATAATTCCAGAAAGTGTTACTTAATTGTAATTTCTCTTTCGTTTTCGCTCTCATCACTCATAGATTATTGGATTGTATTTTCAGCCAATATAAATTCATTATATAATCTTTGGTCTAATTTCTCTATTTCTTTTTAGTTTATGCAGGTTTTGCAAGCAGGTTTTGAGTATAGAGTATTCGCGTATCAGATATACATTTAAAGCATTTACATTGCAGTATCTCATGTTGTCTGATGGAAAAGTTTAAAAGGAGTAAGTTCAGATAATAAAACTGCTGGCAAATGGTATGGAATTTGATGTCTGCAAAACATATTTGTTGTCGTAGTCATAGAATCGGGGAATCGCGACTTCCATTAGGAAAGCTAGAAAGGGGTTTAAAGAGTTAAAAGGATTAAGTTCCTTGGAGAACAGGAACTGCATATCTTAGAATTGATGTTGGTAAATTGTGTTGTCTAATGGGGTTGGTAATCCAGTGAACCATCGCCTTCTGAGTTTGAAGTTCAAAGAGCACTTTTCAACCTTGGAACCATTACTCCTAAAGCTTCTTGCAATTCATTTGATTTAAGAAAGTTGCTCAAATCTTTCACTCTTAACCGTCCAGAATTTTCTGAAAATCTTAAGCACATCAAGAAATGGCCATTCCTATTGGTAATCCTTGCCAAGTCATCCTACACAATGTTCTAAGCGAGTGAAAGTTGCTGCTTAGAATGACTGGATAATATGACATGACAAGTCAGTTTATCTTTTTGGATTTCCTTCTCCTTGGAGATTGTGACGAGATTAGAGAATTTACCTATATTGTTCCATTCTGTAGAACCTCAAAAGCTTCTTCCTTTGTAGCTACGATTTTAGTGTAAAGTTTAACTGTTTTTGACGTTCATGCAGAAGCTGTTACTACGGAGATTTGATCAAAATCAGCAAATTATTATTACGGATGTCTTGGAATGGAAGCTCAGCACATTGATCATCCTTTAAAGGTATTTTCTCAAATTTCAATTTTTATCTCAACATGTTACTCGTAGTTATAGACTTGAAAACCGGTGCCCTACGAGTGAATGACCTTGATGATAACTAATGCCAGAATCCAATCCCTGGTATGCCTCCATTCTAATTTTTCTTACTCCTAAACTCATATTTGAAATATGGAATAATATTAACTACGGTAATTGCCAACTTAATTTTGCTGTACTTTATTTTCAAAACCTCCACATACGATTAGAAGTCGTGTTGAGTTTATAACTGAAAAAATTAATTATGAAGGTGAAAATTTTCTTGTTTCCCAACACATGATTGGATTTCTATTAACAATTCAATCGATTGTTCGTAGAAGGGGATGGTCAGGATGGTTCAATAAAATGCAGGTCATCAAGAGTTGATTTAGTAATGTTAACATTTTATTTTTGTTTTCATTTTGAATTATTTTGAAACAAAAAGTGTGTTTGGTAGCTGTTTTTGTTTTTCATTTCTCAAATTTTAAGAGTCGTTTCTAAAATTGTGTGAAAATTTTAAAAATAACACCATAAAAAAATTTATGTTTCTTATGATTTTACCAGTCAAAATGATAAAATAATATAACAAATAAAATTAAAAATTAAATTCTATATTATATCAAAAAAATTAAATTTATATAACAAATAAAATTTTTTTAGTTTAAAGTTTTAGAGAACAAAAAAAACAATAAATATCTACCAGACATATTTTTCATATTTTTTTAATAATACATACCGGAAATATTTACCAATTTACGTTTCTTCTTTCTATAAAAGAAAAAGAATAAAAAGTAGTTGTCATACACAAAAATAAGATATAAATGTAATCATGTTTTCATTTATTAAAAAAGAAGATTAAAAACCAAAAAATAGAAAATATAAACTTTACTCCATCGCTTTTATTTGATTATGCAAACGTCTCTTTCACGTAGATTTATCATGTTGATGCTATGAAGATTTAATCTCATACTACTTTTAGGAAAAAAAAAAATCACTTTAAGATACATATGAAATATCAAATTTGAAGTATTCTCATTATTAGCGAGTAGTTATAGTTATCCAAATGCATGGATAGGACAAATCAATTTAAAAAATCTAAATTTCAATTACATGCAAAAAAAAAAATTTGAACTGCAGAAGTCTTATTTTCAAGTACAACAATTGTCTAGAACCGTACGCAATACTCAATTCTGGTTTTATCTTGGACTCGATATTCTTAGTTCAAATACAAATGCAATATTTATCATCCCCAAATCTAACTCTTCTCGATAATTTTAAAATTTAATTAATATTGTTGACTAATAAAGTAATATAATTTATTATTTGATTAATCAACTATAAAGATAAGAATAAATACAGAATATTTATATTTTATTTATATTCTGAACTGGATGTAGGTTTTTTTCTCTAAATATTAATAATCTTCTATTTGAAAAAATTTAAAATGGTTAGTTAAAAATAATAAAAAGATATATTCATCTATTGTATTCTCATTTATCATTTTAAAATAAACTTTATGTACACAATATGAAAGAAATTATACATATTTTACGAAATTATACATATGACTAGTTATTATGGTAACGGTACCTCATTTTTCGTAGTGAAATTGGGGGGTGTTACAGTTATCACAGTTCGACTCTCTCGATGATAACGACTCCCTCGAGAATTGTAATACAGTAATCTAGAGATACTTTAAAATTTGTTATCTTATATTTAGTGTGCACATATGTATGGGAAAATACAAGTAGCTTATGAAGATTGGTCCAATTTTTAGAGGTTAATCCCATAATTGAACCTAGAAGCTGATAATTTCTAATATATTATTATGACCCAGACGCTCATCCATGACAAAGAAAAAAAAAATTTGAACAGAAGCCGAGAAGATACCACAAAAATATAATGGAAGAAATGGCTTACAGTTTCTCGAATGACATCCTCGTTTTCCATTCATACTAGAGGATTTGGTTCCATGAATGTTATCATCTTTCAAGCCAACTCAATTTTTTCATGCGATTGGCAGCGACTGAGATAGTCATGTGAATTAGAAAAGAAATGAAACAGAGGTCATGGTACGTACCTTACTCCAAAATAATCCCTGCAAATCATACCCGCCCGTTTCATAAAGTACGCCATCGAGCTCCGCTGCAGCAACAGCAGATCGCTGAAGATAAAAAAGATAATAATCTTGCAGTTAAAGAAATTATAAGCAAATGAAAGTTTGAAGGATCTATCCTCCAAAGAAACGGGAAAAAAAAAGTTTGACGTATCTATATCCAAGGTTAATTCAAGCATTGCAATATCCAATCATTATACTAGAAAAGAAAACGCCAAGAAAATTTTGTTTGTCACACAGGTAGATAAAACTTAGAATTGAACGTTAGAGGGCAGGCATGCCAAAAACATCTTTTACCCTTTGTAGCTTTGACCTTGCGCTTGTACAAATCCATCATCCATGATCTCTTTTTCAAAAAGTCCGCACCCACGCCTCGAATATTTCTAGGTAGGTGTTAATTAGAGACCGTTGACCTTATCCAATAGGGCCACCCCTTGGCAGTTGATCCATGTCCATGATCTAAGTCAGAAGCATTCAATGTCATTTCCACCACCAATAGCAAATAATTTGTTACGAGTGGTAACTCCGCCCAGGCTTCCCTTTCCCACATTTAAAGAAGGGCACAAGGTCCAATAATCATTCTCTCGGTTATATGATTCAACTTCAACGATAAAGATTGAAAATGTGAGAAATTATTTGGTTATACAAACTAAGACATCCGAGAAGGAGAAAACTAGTAAAAGCTCGTCTTATACCATGCATAACCATTACCAGCACCAAAAACATGAAGCTTACCGTTCAATTTGTTCCTAAACTGCCCCCTCTTCATTTGAGTTTGACAAAGAACCCAAAATCATACAACTCTTTAACTCCTGGATTTCTTCTTCTGCGGCTCTGCCTACAACTGCAAAAAGAAGTTAAAAATTCTCCCATAAATCATACAATATAAAAGTTACAGCAAGAGTTGCTGTCCGCCCTTGAAATATTTTCATATTTTCTAGAAGGGTCACAAGGGAGGCGTTGTAGATGAAGATAATGAACTAGTTAAAAAGAAAAGTTACTTAAAACACAAATAGGAAAAAGATTGTCAACCAAATGTAGTAGGGTCGGGCGGTTAGTTCATGAATAGTCGAGGTGCGTGTAAGCTGGCCCGGACACACAGATATCGGAAAAAAAAAAAAAGAGAGAGATAGAGATTGTCAACCCTCATCCTCACAGAAGCATGCATCATTTTGCAAACCTTCAGGAAACCAACTTCAAACAGTAAACTTGTTGGAAAATGTCTTACCATTTAACCCATAGTGTTTGTCGACTTTCTCAAATTGCGAATTACAAAATAACTAATGCAAAGTGCAAACTCTCAGCTAAAGGAAATTGCGTAGACAGTTGTTTAAAAATTATCTCCTACATGGAAGCCTTCTTTAGGATCAACAACATATACCTTATACCATCCATGTAGAGAACCATCATTCTCTTTAGTTATGTATGGTCCACCTATGTTTTAATTAAAAAACATGAAGATATTAGATTGTTGAATGTGACCAAAAGCACAGACATGCCAATGGAATAAAGATAGCTTATGGTAGTGAACTTTCGGAAGTGTAGCCTACACAAAAAGTTCTCCACTTCTTTGTAAATTGTTGTAAACATGGAGCCGCTGCTTGAGATGCTAATAAAGAAATAAATTTATTTGTCTGGGTACGGCCTAGCTCTAGGGGCTTAAATTTTTGTCCGTAAACAGGTTTGAACTGATTTTCTAACAAAGGGTGGCATGGCACTGATCAAATAGATACCATCAGGAAAATAACGTTTTCTTGGAGATGATCACTGTCTCTTTACAATCATGCAAATTAGGAGAAATAGACAATCATGCAAATTAGGATAAATAGAACAAGCAAGGAAATATTCATGTAAAACCTGAGCGGGAATGCGGGATTAAGTGTTCTCTCTAAATCATCAGTAGTCCTCCCATACAGATTAATATTCATCTGACCAAAACTAACTGCCTGAAAGATAACATGCATTTTTTGGCTGCTAAAGTTGAATAGAAACAAGGAGAACCAGGACCAATGATCTTCACATATGAATACTGTTGAGCGGGCAAACAGATAGATGGAAAGCAAACCTGTTAGTGATCAGAAGACAAAAATTGAAACAAAACAAAAAAAAATCCTATATCCAAATGATCATAAAGTGAAGAGGTGAGGAAAATTGTAAGAAGAACAAAATATTGGTGGATATCACACCATGTGATTTCAAGCAAAATAAATGACAATCTTTGAGCAATCAAAATGTTGAAGTGTAAATATAAAACTATTGAAAGAAGTAAAAGAAAAAAAAAAGGAAAGAGAAGAAAATAGATAACTAACCAAATAGCTGTCTGGAAAGAAATTCCTTCATGCTGCTGTTCTTGGAGCCAAATATTATGCTTCCAAGGCGCGTTCAAATTTCTGGTAACTGCAACAACATTCAGTGAAGTAGGAAATCCACCAGCACTTTTTTTAGACTTTGGAACTCTCCTCCCTGTTTTCATTGTTTTTTACGGAGAAATGAAAGTAAAACTAGTCAAAATCATAATCTGAAAGTAAATTGCACATTGAAACCAAAGGCATACGCAGCCTGCACAACTACAAATTCATCCAACAATTGCATTCACTGTCCACTTTAACTATCTCTTGATTTTTGCTATGACAACATAATTTTTTTAATAAAAGGTAGGTTCTTAAGTGGAAA
>NW_019104524.1:52878-107871 GCF_001995035.1 Momordica charantia
TTCAC
Organism: Momordica charantia; assembly: GCF_001995035.1. The sequence goes on from NW_019104524.1 coordinate 52,884, forward strand.
CATAAGATAGAAGTCCTATATAATATACATAGCATGTAAAAATGATTGAAGAAGAAGGTAAAAATCAAACACTCAATGCTGAAAGAACCTTTCGCATGCAATAGAAAAAGAACGACTGAAGCTACATTGACTACAAAGCAACAATATAAAACAAAATTATGTCAAAATGCACAAGGATTCTTCAAACACGACGTACTTCAAAACATGATCGTAGAGCAAAATGCAAATTACAATTCGTTTTAAAAGAAAAATATTTAAATTATCGCGGCTATTTAACTAATTTGAACTGATACCTAGTAATACATCCGAAATTGCATTTGAAAAATACGTAGCAGACTTCGCCAGTGATTCTTATCCTCTCAGAGGAAAAAAATCCGCAAGCATTACTAGGATAACCACACTTGGAACAAGAGAGATAATAAGAATACGCGCACTTCCACCACCACTAGGTTTTTCGAGCGCTAAGAACGTAAAACCAGAAATCCATAACCTCTTAACTATAAAACAAGAATTATGTCCATCATTTTCAATCTAAACAACAGAATCATACGAGATTCTCGGAATCTGAACAATTACCTTGCTCATCGGCGACCGATTCAAATGAAGACCTCACCATCGGAACAAAGAAAATTCACAGCGATGGACTCAGATTGAGTTCTCACTTTCTGCTTACTCGTCCTTCTACAAAATCTAAAATGATCAAATTATTCAAGCGATAAAGTTCCCTTTCACTCTCTCGCAGACTCTCACACGATCACCAGAGAGACTCGTATCCAGCGACTGCAACTTTCTCCGCGGGATCGCATTTGCCGCGAAAACTCAAAACGGAGCGCGAATGAGAGTGAGACTCGTCCGCGTCTTTTCATTTTTCATTTTTTTCATTTTTTTTTTCCTTTTTAGTTCAGAAAAATGCCCCGGTCCTCTTGGCTTAACAACGACGCTGGAGAGAGAGACTCTGTTGCTTAGTTGGCACTTTCAACGGTCCTAATTTTGTAATCCAACGGTCCAGATAAAAAACAACGAAACGAACATATTTTGGGCGAGGGACACAATGTAATACGTGCACGCTGTTGAAAGGTCGAAGAAAGAGTCAAAACTAACTTTAAAATTAAATTTAAAAAATTAAAAATTAAAAAGAAAACCCTTGCCCTAACGATTTTATTCGGTACAAGGACATGAGAACTACGAAACCAAACACTCCCGTAGCAGCAAATTGGGGAGGGAGATGACCGTGGCGTATTCTGCAAGCTTTCACTCAGCGGCAGCTCGAACGTTTGTAATGGCGATTGATAGGGTTTAAACGAAGACCTAAAAATTATTCAAGAAATGGACATGGATATCGACGATAATTCGACCGCCAAAGGTGTTTGATAATTTTTATTATGTGTTTTTGTCTTTTCAGATTCGTCGTTAACGATTGAGATTCTTTCGTTTGCGATTTTTGACTTGATTAGTGTGTGTATTTAAAGGAAAGGAAGGGCAAGAGAAGCTCATAATGGTGATATTAGTTGGTGCACCAGGAAGCGGCAAGTCCACCTTCTGCGAACTCGTAATGGGTTCCTCTTCTCGCCCGTGGGCTCGAATTTGCCAGGTTTCTCTGTGACAATGAATTCTATCTGTTTGATGAAATGCTTCTTTACACTTCAGTTTATCAGTGACAGTGTAGTGTAGTGTAGTTCGTGTTCGATTTCATAGTTGAGAATTCTGGGCTGGGCACATTTGGAGTAGTTTTATGGATCTTGATGTTCTTCCACTTTCCTCTGCAACATGTCACAATAAACTTGTTTTTTCAGGACACCATTGGAAATGGCAAGTCTGGAACCAAAGCACAGTGCTTGAAGAGCGCATCAAGTGCATTGAGTGATGGAAAGAGTATATTTGTGGACAGGTGCAATCTTGAAATAGAGCAGCGTGCAGATTTTGTAAAAATTGGCGGCTCTGGAGTGGATGTACATGCTGTTGTACTAGATCTTCCTGCACAGCTCTGTATCTCTCGTTCAGTTAAGCGGACCGGTCATGAAGGGAATTTACAAGGAGGAAAAGCTGCTGCTGTTGTGAATAAAATGCTGCAAAAGAAGGAATTACCCAAGTTAAATGAAGGGTTTACTCGCATAACGTTTTGTCACAATGAGACCGATGTTCAATCTGCTATAGATACGTACAAATCACTTGGTTTACATGATACGCTTCCACATGGATGTTTTGGACAAAATAAATCAGACAATAAAGTACAACTTGGCATAATGAAGTTCTTAAAGAAAGCAGACAATCCTGCTAAGACATGTTCTAGTGCCAATGCCATTAAGGATTCTCCAAATCTGCAAACTTCCCGGGAAAATAGCTACTCTTGTGATAAAAAGGAAGAGCCTGCCTGCACAATAAGGGGCAATGTCGATAAAGAGTCAGAGAAAGGCGAAAATCCAGGTGTAAGATCGTTAGGAGACAGTATTTCTCGAAGTGATCCTCCAACCCTTGCATTTCCGTCAATTTCGACATCGGATTTCAAGTTCAGCCATGAAAAGGCTGCTGAAATTATTGTTGAGACGGTTGAGGAATTCATGGATAAGCTTGGAAATGCCAGACTTGTTTTAGTAGACTTGACTTATGGGTCAAAGATGTTGTCTTTGGTTAAAGCTAAAGCAGCCAAGAAAAAGATTAATTGCTCCAAGTTTTTTACATTCGTTGGAGATATAACTAAACTCAATTCAGAAGGTGGATTGCGCTGCAATGTTATAGCCAATGCTGCAAACTGGTATGCTTGTGAGATATTTATGTTTCCTTTCCTATGCAGAGAGTAGATTTTGCCCCAGGCCAATGTCATAGAATTCCAATCATTTGAAGTCTTTGAGATCTTGTTAAATAATGTTTGAGAAAATTATGGCACTTTCATATCATGGTTTTGTTACCTGCTATTTGAACTCTGCATTTGATTGAATTCCTTTATCTATTCAAGATACTTTCTCCAGTTGCCCTTACATTCTGAACTATATCTATCAGCCATCAGGTACCAGGCCTAGAGAAAGATCTACGGAAATAGGGATATTCTAAAGCCTTAACGTCGGTGTTCTTATGTGGATGCTTAATTTTTTTTATCTTTAATTTTACCCTCCCTGTGATAGTATGTGTAAGATCTATCGGCCTGTTTTATCTTTCTTCTTAAAACTTGAGGAAAATTGATTTTATTAGGTGATATGTTTGTTAAAATCTGTATTAGGAAGAGACTGAATAAAGATATTTTGTGCAGGCGACTGAAACCGGGGGCTGGTGGTGTCAATGCTGCAATTTTTAGTGCTGCAGGTCCGGGTCTGGAAGTGGCAACTAAACAACAAGCGAACTCCCTTCGACCCGGCAATACCGTCGTTGCTCAATTGCCCTCAACTTCTCCTTTGTTTAATAGGGAAGGAGTAACCCATGTCATACATGTTCTTGGACCAAACATGAATCCACAGAGGCCAAATTATCTCAACAATGACTATGATGAAGGTTGCAAACTTCTCCGTGCCGCTTACTCTTCCCTATTTCAAGGTTTTATTTCAATAGTAGAAAACCAATTTAAGTCGGTGAAGGGAATTCAGAAACACCTTGGCTCGGCGCCTTCAGAATCAGAAAAGCACTCCGAGGACAGCCCAAGAAGTACTTTCCCGAGTTGCGATCACAAGTTTAAGAGAGAGGATGTGCAGAATCCTGAAAGAAGCAAAAAGTGGAAAGGATCTCAGGATTCAGCTGAAGCATTCAACCAAAATAACAATACGATTGTCCACAAAATGAGTAAGCACTGGGGATCATGGGCACAAGCACTCTACAATACTGCAATGCATCCTGAGAGACATGGCGATACAGTACTGGAGTTATCAGATGATGTTGCAGTACTGAATGATATCTATGCAAAGGTATTTTTCTTTCTTAGTTCTATTGATCCTGCCCTTGTTCTTTGATTGTTGAGTTGGATTTATTTACCGTCTCCTACTCTCTTAAATTTGAGCTTATTAAGAAATAAGAGATTGATTTTAGACTTATTTTGCAGGCACATAAGCATCTTCTGGTAGTGGCTCGGTATGAAGGCCTCGATCAACTAGCCGATGTACGGAGAGAACACCTTCCATTGTTGAGAACGATGCACGATGTGGGTTTGAAGTGGATAGATAAGTTCTTTCATGAAGATGCATCATTAGTTTTTCGCCTCGGATACCACTCGGTAGGTCACTAATACAATTGGGAGCCAAATACATACCAGAAATCCTGATAGGCAAAGTGTTCTGTTTACTTCCTTGCAGGCTCCATCCATGAGGCAGCTGCACCTACATGTTATAAGCCAGGATTTCGACTCAAGTCATCTGAAGAACAAGAAGCATTGGAATTCTTTCAACACCGATTTCTTCAGAGACTCGGTAGACGTTATGGACGAAGTCGGTAGCCATGGAAAGGCAAGCATCAAGGACGACGAGAGCTTGATGTCTATGGAGTTGCGTTGCAACCGATGCAGAAGTGCACATCCCAACTTACTCAAATTGAAAGCACATATTTCAAAATGTCGAGCGCCTTTCCCTTCCACACTACTCGAGGGCAGTCGTTTAGTGATTGCACCAAGTAATACTCATGACTCTCTATCGTAGTTTTAGTGATTCTACTCGTACAAAACTTTTGTTGTAAATATTATTAACTGAATAGTTTTGGTGGTTTGTGTTACTCTTTTGATGGCCTCATGAAGCATGAGTTAATAGTTAGATTCACCTAAAGAAGTACCTCACTTCACTCAAAAAGGAAGTTGGAGTAGGGCTCTGAACCACGAGTCTACTTTTCTTTCATTTTTTTAGAGCAGTATAACTCTTACTTGATCAGATCGTTCCTAATTATTTTAATTGAATAATAAATTTAATATCTATAAATCAATCTACAAAATATTGATTTGAGCATAGTTCAAGTAATTATGTATTTAAGGTGTATTTGAAAGTGATAGTAGAAGGAATGATTTTGAAAAAGAAGATTAAGTATAATTTATTTTCTAAAATCACTATCTAAGTGATACATTAAAAATTAATTTTAAGTGATTTTAATTTTTTTAAAATCAATTTTTTAAAGTTGAACACCCTCACTTCATTCATAATAACATGATAAACTATAACGGTAGAATTGTATATGAGCAAAAATAAATTCAATCTATCAAAATAAATAGCAAAATATTTTTTATTGCAAAATAAAAAAATCGGCAAACTAGTCTTTTGCGATCGAGGACAAGACAAAAAGGAACATTTCAATTTTTGGTAGGTCCCACATAAAAGGACATAGGATAATTAGAAAGGATATCATTTTTAAAAGTCGGCCTCTAATGCAAAAGTGAACCTGTCATTGTAAACGTTAATTCATGGTTATAGAAAGCATCCAAGAATACCTCACCTTTTTCCAAAGCCAACTTCTTTCCTCGAAGAATACTTTTTTAAGTAAACTGAAAAAAAAAAAAGTAAAAATGAAAAAGAAAGAGAAAAAATGGAGGAGAAATTTTAATATCCGATCTACTTGACGAAAATAGGAATAAATGTTGATCTTCATTTTTGTATTCCTATCATTTATTAAAACAACTAAAGAATGATATCTGACTTTTAAACTCCCAAAAATTGAAAATGATCATTTTCATTCATTTTCTCAGGTAATGAATGTCATTCCGTTACTTTTTAAAATTAAAAAACTTTCAAAATATATTTTAACCAGTTAGTTAGGTTCATGGCATTAGTTATTGATATTTATTTACATTTTGTAATAACTAATAATCCTCTAAATTTTAACATCTTCAAACAAACAAAATCTCTAAATTTTTAGCTTTCTATTTAAACGTCAAGTATAGCTCAATAGTAATTGATATATATTTTTTCACTCGAGTTCGGGAGTTAGATTTCTCCAAAATAAAGAAAGAAACAAAACTTTGATTTAAAAATAATTTTGATTAGATATAATAATAAATTTTTCAGTGTTGTAAAATAGCAGCCCACGGTGTTTATTTAGTGGGAAGTCATATCCAACAGAACTGGAATTGGAAGTACTCCGACAAATTCCCCACTGAAAAAGAAAAGCCAATCTCGTCCGACATGCCTTGTGATGAAAAGAACCTTCGAGGACACAACATATGAATGAATCCTCAAAACGCCATAGAAAAACCAAGAAAAACTTCAGCCACTTCGATTTAAAAATTATTTACATTTTGACTTAATTTTTAATATAAAAAAAGTTGGAAAAACTTTGTTGGAGCTATTCAATTTCAAATATTGTAGCTTTTTAATCCTTTTCAATTAAGTATTACAAATGAAGAAGGATCTTCCAATGCCATGTCATGTGTTGTTTTTAATGAAACATCACGTGAGGAGCACGCGCAACACTCGCAATTGCTAAATTTTCTTTCTGAAGACTCCAAAGGGAGAAGCAAGAAAAAGAGAAAATGGAACCCGGAAAATATTGTTCTTAATAACAAAAAGTTCCAAGGAATTTACACCAGAAAATACTTGTTTTTCTAATACAATCTTAAATCACTCTTTTTTTCCTTTTTTTTTTCTTTTTTCAGCTGAATATGATGACACAATAACAAGAAAAATGTTGCAGAATTGTTCCAATTGCACCAAATTTTACTGAGGATTGGGAGGACGGCTGTTGGCAGCAGAGACTCTCGAGCCCCATTCCAAAAGCTCTTTGCTGGTATCATCCTTATGAGCAATTACCTCAATGAAACACAAGCTGTCCTTCTTGGCTTCTGTAGCTGTTTCAATGGCCTCCACAAGCTCTTCCTCGCATCGAACCTGCATCGACAGAAATTTGTTCACAAAACTCGAATTCCATCCCAAAAACATTCATCCGAAACCAACGAGTTCGATATCAACTCACCTTCGTCGTCCAACACTTTCCTTCCCCGTTGTGGATCGCATCGACCAACGCAGTGTAGTTCCAGTTCTTTATCACATTGTAAGGCCCGTCGTGGATCTCGACTTCAATGGTGTAACCACCATTGTTTATCAAGAATATGATGGCGTTCTGCCTGCATCGGATCATGGTCGATATGTCTTGTGCAGTCACCTGTAATGTAAAGTAGTACGGATCGATCGTCAATGTTTTTCTTCAACAGCCTCGAGTATCAAAGTTTGATCAAACCAATTAATTACCTGAAAGCTTCCATCACCAATACAAGAAATTACTCTTTTCTCTGGTACAGCCTGTGCATATCCAAGAGTGGCACCAACTGACCAACCAATAGAACCATACTGCATTTGGAACTCATATCTGCAAACAAACAAAAAACAAAGAGAACAAAAAAAAAATTCACTTTTTAGGATCTGAACATAATGTTTGAATAAATAAGTTTTGTATAAACAATGGCTTACCCGCATCCTTTTGGCAATCTAAGTTTCTGGCAGTTAAACCAAGAGTCCCCTGTTTCAGCAATCACAGCCGTTTGATTACTGAGCATCTTCTGAATGTGTTGGAACAAAACATTGACTCTCAATGCCTCTCTTGGCTCAGATTTCATCGGTTGGCCTTCAGGAACAAAGATCCTGTGGTAGTTTTCATAGGCAGTGATGTTGTTCTTCACCCGCTTTGCAAGTGCTTGGAGGAAATCTTTCATTAGAACACACCCAAATGTCGGTCCATTGCCGATGGTCACGCGATCGGGCTGCACGATGATCGCCTTCTCTCTTTTGAGCAACAGTGAGTACCCAACAGAGCTGTAGTCGTTGAAAATTGGCCCTGCAAACACATACGCATCAGCAGACTCGACGATCTCAGCGCAGAAGGAGGTGCTGACAGCGCCCCAGTAAGTTCCGATGAAGTGAGGGTGGTACTCGGGGACGAGCCCCTTGGCCGATGGCATCACGGCCAAGGCGTAGCCACAGGCATCAGCGAGCTCCACAAAGGCGCCACACGCCTTGGCAACTCGCATCTTAGGCCCACCAACAAGGACTGGCTTCACGGCTTTGTTCAAGAAATTTGCCGCCGCCTCCACCGCAGCCTCTAGTCCAGATGGATTGCTCACTCTGTTGCAATGCCATTACAGTAATCATTCAATCATTTCAAATCTTAAGTTCCTCTCTAAAATGGCATAGTAAAATTCAGGTTATAAACACTACTTTTTACCTAAATTTCTTTACCTCTCTTTGGAGTAAAGAAAGTTTAAGAAATAATTTTGAACTCCGTGATTTGAGATCAAAAAATGATTTAAAATTTTTTATGCTGTTTGGAACTTGAAATTAATTAAATTAAATTTCTTGGTTTAGATATTAGCAGAAAAGGAAAAGAAGGAACATTTGACTGATCTGGATTTTAATCTAAATTTATTAATTACTTTTTAAAACATGACACGGTTAAAGGTAATTTATTTTGAAATTTTATGAAATCAATCCGAACATTTTGTTTCGGAAAATTTTTTATGTAAAAACAGAAATCCCATAGATTGAAAATCATTCACAGTCAAATTGCAGAATTCATTTGAAAGTCCAAATTTATTGCTTATTTTTTATTTTTTATGTAAAAACAGAAATCCAATAGATTTCAAATCATTAAACAGCGAACTCATTTGAAATCTTTCAAAATCCGAGGTAACAAAGATAGCATTAAGGAACTTACTTGGGAGACAGTGAAAATGGAACTGGATCGCGGCTGAAGGTGGGATGGGGAATCCCAGGCAAGTTACAACTGATGCTTATATAAACAGGTTTGCTTTCTTTCAGGGCAGTTGAAATGGCAGTATCAATCAACTCATGTGCATCTTCCAGATTATTCACAACCGCCTAAACAAACCAAAAAAAAATCCAAGAAATTCCATCAAGAACAGTTCATTAATCCACAAGAATCTTTAAAATGTTGTATTCTATTTGTACCTGAAAGCAAGTGACGGTTTGAAAGCATCTAAGTTCTTGGCTGAAGTCAGGGAGGCCGATGGTGTGGTGGAGGATTCTGTTGGTTCCGTAATCGTTGGAGTTGGGACCACCGACGACGCAAATGAGCGGCAAGTTCTCACTGTACGCGCCGGCGATCGCATTCAGAACGCTGAGTCCGCCGACGGTAAACGTGACGACGCACGCGCCGACGCCGCGGGACCTCGCGTAGCCGTCGGCGGCGTACCCGGCATTAAGCTCGTTACAGCAGCCGATGTTGTTCAGCCCGGGCTCGGCGATTAAATGGTCGAGAAGCGTGAGGTTGAAATCGCCGGGGACGGTGAACACATCGGTGACGCCGATTTGGACGAGGCGGCGGGCGAGGTGGCGGCCGAGGGTGGCCTCCGACGAGTTAACGACGGCGGAGGAGGGGACGGAATTTTGGATGGTGCAAACAGAGCCGTTGGATGGGCAGCAGACGGCGCTGTTGGGGGGCTTGCAGGTGTCGAGGGAGCCGATTTTGATGTCCATTGACTGAGGAATAAATCGGGGATTTTGGGAAGGCGACAAGAGAGATGGGGATTTTAGGATTTTAGAGAACGGTGGTTTTGAGCGATGAGATGCCGAGGAATTGAGATGGGGGTTTATATACAACTGATGAAGAGGGGGCAGTGGCGTGGGAGTGGCTATGGGTGGCAACTGGCGACTGGCAAGTGGAAGATGAAACCATTTACAGAGGAAAATAGCGGTTTTGAAAAGGGAGTATTTTTGGAGTGCGGTGATCTCTGTGGATTCTCATGGGTTGGAATCTGTAATCATTGTGATTGGAGTTTCGCGAGTAAATTAAACAGACTAATTACTTCTCGCTTTTCCCTTCCTAATTTGCTAATAAACTATCAATTTTTTTTTCTATTTAGTTATGTGATTTAAATAGTAATTGCTATGACTTATTAGGAACATTTTAAATGTTGTAAACCTCCTTGTCTTTAACTTCAACAAAATATTAATAGTAATATTGATAAAATATTGGTGTTGATAGATATTTCTATAAATTTGTAAAAATAAAGAATTTATAATAAATATATTTCACTTTTTTAAATAAATTAAAATTATTAATATTAATATTAGGTTCATATCAGTTATGTTTTGTTGATATATTTTTTTAATCTTTTATCGATTTTTGGTGATACTATGAAAATGGGTTCATCGCTATGTCAATGTCAAATCCTGGACATATAGAAATGTCGACGTGTCGATAAAAATTTAATATCCTGGTTATGGAATAAAATCAAGTGCAAGCTCTTCCTACTTACACATGTGTGTTCGAGCCTTAGCTTGGACATCGAGAGACAAAGAGGAAGAGCTTGTGATAAAGTAAAAGATCTTTGCATTGTCCATGGTGAACCTTTGAATGACAAAGCCTTGATTCTCAATTCTCTCTCGTTTAAAAGACGAGCCTCACTTTCAAAAAGTTTGCAATCTTTTGCATTCAAATTAAGTTCGGCACGACACTCATTCGAAGTTCTAACTTAAGCTTTGGAGTGTACATGGTCGAGTACCATACCTATGCAATATTCTATTTTCAGGTGCCAACATAGACTGTGTTAGATAGCTTGTGCCAACATAGTCGACATATAATAACAACAAATTTTACTAACCAACGTGGTTATAATATCTCTAATGGATTATAGGTAATGTATAAAACATTTTTAAAAAGTAATAATAATAACAATATTTTAATATATATTTCATATTTTATCAATCTTTTGACAATACTATAGAAATGTTGATTTGTTCTTCATATTAATATCGAACCATGGACATTTGAAAATGTTGACATGTCTACGAAAATTTAATAAGCTATAATAACCCTTATAATAAAACTTATAATATAAGGTATTTAGATTTTATTTTTTTTATTTTTTTTTAGGATCATTTCGAAAAGTTAAACGTGTTTGAGAAATCAAGATTTGTGGAGTCCATTTTGCTAATTATAAAAAAATCGGAAATAAATAAATTGAGATGAAAGTGGTTTTTCTTTTTTCTTTTTTCGGATAATGAGTCTGTTGGCATTTACTTAGCGCATTGCTGATAATGGGCATTAATCTTATTGTTGAAATAATGATCATATCGATATTAATTGTTGGGTGAATTTATAAAAAGACCTTAATCATTCTTGAGAGGTATTTCTTAGAAGATGTCCTAAGTCATGCACTTCGCGCTAAGTGATGCACTAAACATGCATTAAAACCAGTCTTAGAATATGCGAAAACACGCTATATAGGTCGACAAAGCTATTTTAGTGCAGCATAGGACGGAAATAGAACGGTTATAGGTGAACATGGCTCCACCAATAGTCTCACACACCATATAGCTCGACATGAGCTTGATTATAAGTCGGTCATCACCTTAGGTCGGCAAGTCAGCCTTGGCTATTTTAGGTCGACCTCGACTATTTTAGGTCGACCTCGACTATTTTAGGCAGCCTCATCCTCCGTAGGTAAGTGGACCTAGCTCTGTCTAAAGTCAACCCAATCACCTACAAAGTCTTATAAATATGGGGGGTCAGGGACCATGAACCTTCCAAGATATGTCACTTCTTCTCAAACCATTATTTACTTCTTTCCTCTTAACCTCATATATTAACTTAAGCGTGAGATAGGGCGGCACCATGCCGACATCCACTCACCTTCTTTTTTTGCAGGTTTGTTTCGCCTTAGTTTTTGGAGTCAAGATATCGTATAGACTATCAAATCTCACGGTCTTCCAAACAACAAGATCTCTTATTATTGATCACTCGGCAATCGATCCACGCAAATTGTCTGGTTCAGATAACATCGACCTCCAATCCGACCGAGTTCCCAAAAAAATCCATCAACCTTTATGATTATAGATGCATGACAACTGAACGAAGAATTCTCACTATTTTTATCAATTTTTTTTTATTATTGTTGATGTTAATCTAAAATCCAATTTGATAAGAAAAAAAAAAGTTGTATAAAAATTATACTCGTTATGATATTTAGCAACCATAATCAAAACAGATATTTTTAAAGTCTAGGTACTCCAATATATTCCTTATAAAACATGATTAATCTAATTAAGAGAATAAATGTGTTTCAAAGAATTAAGAGCATAAATGAACTCATGAGTCAAGAAAAAAAATTTCAATATTATAATATAGAAAAATTATATAATATTATCATATCATACCCTGCGATATTAAAAACACAGTTAATTTTAGAATGCAAAAATAATAAATTAAGTGACTACTTGACTAAGAAAAATTTGTAGCATGTTTCAAGAAAAATATTTAAAAATTTTGTAGCAATTAAAACTGAAAATTTTCTATTGAAACAATACAATTTTTCTTAAGAGAATTTTCCTTTACCATTTTTCAAATATAAAGACCAAACCATTGTATACTAAAAAGTTTACAAATTTAATTACTACAGATTTACAATTACACCGTTTCTCGATGAGAGCTCAAATTTGTTTTTTTTTTATATTTAAATTGTTATTATTTTCAGAAAAATTGTAAGAGTTTTACTATATTTTTCTTGTTTGCAATTCAGTGAAGCCGCCATCCGGAGTTGCCCGCTATCATCTCCGCTACGGGCTCCGAGTCGTGTGATGCACGAGTGCGACAAATTGACAAGTTCAATTGCAATTTCTCGCATTTTACTAATGTTGCAATTGCAAAAGATAACGTTGGAGAGAAAAATTCGACATAACACATGGATCAAGTATATAGGTTAGATCGATATACTTATCCAACCTTATTTAGATAAACTAAGGTATTTAGTTCTACTTAAATTTTGGGATCAAACAATCGAGTTCGAGAGGAACTAAGACGACCTTCACAAAGATATGACTCACACCACGGTCATTATCGACCTATGACTCGACCATCTGTAACTTCCAACTGCTTGTTTGAACGTTATAACGGGTTTGTCCATTTCCATCATCCGCCTATAAAATGGCACCCACTCCTCTCCGTTAAGTATGCTATTATATCTGAAACTAACTTGCTCAACTCGAGTAAAATATATTTATCTCTTACTTCATAATTGTTAGATATAAACACACTTACAACTTTAAAATGGAATGGTAATATATCTAAAACCTATAATTCAAAATATAGATTTCTTTTTTAATAATAATTCAAAATATAGATTTACTCATATATTTCTCTAACCGGTCACAAATCATCTTAAGTTGCTATCGAGATCACAAAAACTTGAGAAGTAAAAGAAAGAGAGAACTAAACATAGAAAGAAAAAAAAAACAAAATAGGGTTTAAATTATTGGTGAAAGAATGGTACGAGAATTTATTTTATAATGGTAGAAAATAGCACATTTAAAAACTTTTAAAATTTCAACTAATGTAAAATACAATAATTAATTATGACTAAAGACAAGATCATTAAATTTTTAGAAAATTAAATGTTAAACTTTTCTATATTCAGACTCTTTAGATTTCATGTATTTATCAACTAAAAAAATACATTTACTTTTATTCATTGAAAACTAAATTTCTGCCAATTATATTTTATTCATTAATAATTTTATAATAAGATTTTAGACTAATTTTTTCTATTATTAAAAATTCATGTGGTAAAATTCCATAACATATTAATAACATTATACTTTTTATTTGGGGTAAAATTGACTTATTTACATAATTTTTTTAGAGAGGTAACTTCACTCCCCATAAATTTAACATAAATTTCCTGCGATCAAAAAATTTTTAAAGTAATAAAGTAATATAAAGTAAATTTTAAAGTAATAAAGTAATATAAAGTATGTATAATATATAAAATTATAAATCTTTTGAAATTTCAAGATTTTTTATCTTTCTAAATAAAATATAATATAAATAAAGGTAATTTATTTAATTAACTTTTCATATTCTAACTTTTTAAAATTAAATTAACGTAAATTTTGAAGATATTTTAAATATACCGCAGCTTCTTAATATATTATAATATATAAGGTAATAATTATTAACTAGGTTGCTTTTCAATTTCTAAACTTTTAAATCAGTGATTTTGATTAAATATATAATTTATTAAATAACAATAATTAATTGTAGGTGGGATAAAATAGTTTTAAAATATTTTTAAAAAATAGTTGTTCGCATGAATTTCTAATATAACACATAATTTTCTAATGCTTCAAATTTCAAGGGTCGGTGAGCTTGTTCTCAAAATAATGAAGTTGACGCTTCGACTTGTAGATTGTTGAAGAATCTTTGAAATTTTCGACTTTTAGCTAGTCGAAGATTTTCAGCTTACAGTTTTAGTGAAGTTCTTCGGTTACATAGCTTGATGGAGTATTTGGCTAGTTGCAGCTTGACGAAGTACATCGGTTACAAAGCTTAATGAAATCTTTGACTTGCAGTTGATGAAGTTCTCTCGCTTGCAGCTTGATGAAATCTTCGACCTATTGATAATGAAATCTTTGGCTTGTATCTTGTTGAAGCCTTCAACTTGCAATAGATGAAGTTTGCAACTTGATGAAGTCTTTGTATCTCCAATTCTTATCGACTCTAGATGCTTGTGGACGATTTTGAATGTTCGGATAACTTTAAATCGGAATTCTTCTAAATGCTCAAAATGAGATGTGACCTCGTATAGTCTTATATGGATCTTCTTCTCATGGGTTTAATGAGTTTGAGCTCAGTCTCCAGAGAGATTGATTTAATCAGTCGATGTCATCCGACAGTAAAGAAAGACAAATGACATAATTTGATTTTTTTTATTCCAAAATTAATTTATGACATAGGTATAAATTTCTGTTTGATTCTAAATATAATTTTAAAATAATAACGTGACATTTAGTTATTGAATAAATTTTAGCATTAAAAACTGGTAGCTTTTTAATATATTATAGGTTTGTTTATTACCATTTGTGTTTGTCTTACAAAGTGGTCAGGAATCTATTCTTATTCTTTTGGAACCTTTTGTAATTTTTGTTTTTTTAGTATAAATTAATGTTTAACTCTCAAGTCTCCCAACATTCACCCAATTCTAATATTATATATGTGCGCTTTTAAATATTATAATGTTTGGATCTTTAAGTTTTGCATAAATATTCATTTTAACATTTATTGTAAATTTTGTATTTATTATGAATTTTATATGATGTCATGTGACTCGTATGTTTCATTTGGTCAAGTTACATTCATTTAGAATCACATTTAGGAGACAACTCGCTTAATATCAATGTTAAATATGACATGAAAGTTTAATGATGACGATTATATAAAATTTTAAGGATTGAGAAGACTAAAAACAAAAACACGTAAAAGTATAATTAAAGTTCAAGACGCAAAAGAATTAAATGTATAATATGTTATCATAATCAATTTATCTCCATATTTTATAATAATTAAATATATTTTGGCTACTCATCATTTTTTTTAATACAACGATACGTAAGAGTAGATGTTCGAATTCACGACTTTTTTATCTTAGATAAGTATCTTGACTAGCTAAATTTTGATTACCTATCCTGAATCTTTGATAAACCAGAGAAAGGAAAACATTAAGGAAGAAAGAGAAAAGATGTTTATTTTTTAAGAAACAAGTGAGAGTTAGAATCTTATCTTTTGGTCATAAATATTTAATTTAATCAATTAAGTTATGTTTAAATTGGCAATGTTTATTCATAGAAACAATGTAATAGCTTTTCACATTTAATATATCCGTTGAAGAGAGAAACATTAATCTTGTAGTACAGTATGATATTGCAATTTTTTTTATTTTTTTACTAAAAAAACTACCAATAGAAATAATTGTGGTAAAACAAAACAAAACTACCAATATAAATAACCGTGGTAAAACAAAACAATGGAATATATATATATATATATATATTGACAGTAGACCAATAGAGATAATTGCTAATTGGTATTACCATTTTGAGAATTATAATCATCATTTTATTATTTGGGCAAAGCATAACTATTTAATTAAAAGTCAAAATGAACATAATTCAACGGTAATTAATATATATCTCTGACTAAGAAATTTTGAGTTCGAATCCTCTCAACCTAGGTTGTACTAAAAGATATATATACATATATATATATTTAAATAATATATTTTAGACATTGATGCAAATTTCCTGAAAAAAGTACATAGTACATACATGCACAATTTACATGTTTAATATAGAAAAATCAGAGTGAATGAAAGTCGCAATTTTAAAAAGTTCATTTTGCTGTAAAGGGACCATTTTTTCCCCTTAATTTTGTTCTAATATCATTTTTCTATTAAATTTCAACATAATCCTATGCTTAAATTCTAAACGAATATTTTGAAAATACATATATTAAATGAATCAAAATTAAAAATAACAAAATTAAAATAAATACTTTAAAATTACACGAGCTAAAATCGGATGATTTAATTTTTTCTTTCTCTTTTTTTTTCAAAAAAAAAAAGAGAGAGAGAGAGAATTTGTTTTTTATTACGATAATCAACTGCACATTTTTTGTGCCCGTTTGGCTGTTTCTTACGGTCCTGCCGACGGCGTTTATCTTGCAACGAAACCGAGCAAATGCACGAGGGGCACACCAACCTGCGAAGTTCACGGCGTCAATCAAGACCAATTTTTCTGCACAATGAGGGAGATGTAAAATTGGAATGAAATATCATGGAAAAAATAATGTGTACGCAATTTTTAGATATTGTATTTACTAAAATTATTTTAAGATTAACCTTATAAAACATATACTTTTATTTTAATATATATGTGTGTTTTAATCGAGAAATTCGATTAGAGCATTAACATCTCTAAGAACACTCCAAGATAAGAAATGATCCTGCAAAAAATAGTTAACACTCCAAAGATTTTATCAGTTCAAGATTCAATACGTAAAATCTCAAATAATCAAAGTTTTGCATCCCCTGTTCAATTTCAAGATATTTATATGGAGAGTAGATAATTGTTGGCATCATGGATTCAAACCCATGGTTATCCCTAAAATTGTAGGTGTGAAATACGCTTTGAGGTTGAAATGTAATTGTATGGTTACATATTTAAACGCTAGAATCAAGTTTGAAAACTCTTAATACGTAATCTATTTATTCGGTAGTTCGTCGTTCGACTTTTTTCGAACTTGCTTCCAAACTCACCTTGTGGGGTTCGCACGCAGGACTGACTGTTGATTCAATGATGACGTGTCTTTTTAATATATATATTAATATTGTAATAAATATATGTGAATTTTTCAAAAAAATAAATCTGTACATTATTTCATTAGTAATTAGTAGTTTAATATACCATGAAAGAGTAATATTGATCTGGCTCCATTGGTTAGGTTAGTCTCAACAATATAGTAAAATTCTTAGAAAACTCATAGAAATAAAATATTTAAAAAATATAGAAATACTTCATACTTAATTACTATTATTATTATTAACATGTTCTTGTTAATTATATTCTGTCAATATTATTATAATATAATTGAACTATCAAAATATTTATTTTATTACATCTTCAACTCAATAACTTAATCGATTATGATGTTACTTTATCTCATCATAGATCGGAAGTTCGAATTTTAAAAGAAAAAACCCTTAATGGAAGCTTCTAATAAAATATTGGCCAATTGAACATTTGATGGCGATACAAATTGACCGTATAACCTAACAATTTCCATGGATCGCATGGGAGACGGGACCAATAATTTAAGCATATTTTATTTCATTAGACGGGGCCCACCTAAACACTTTGTAAAAGTAACCTTTATACAATCCCGCACCCACACAACACCCACGATCAACACAACATTTTTCTAAATATATATTTAGAAAAATATCATTATTTTTTTTTCAAAACGTCACAAAAGTAATTTGTGATTAGTTTTACGTGAATGTATTAGTTTGCAATTTATAAATTAAAAAAAAAAAAGGAAAATTAAACCTAATGCAATTTTGCAGTTCACTACTTTCAATTTGCGGTATCTAACGTGAACAGCGTTACAGCCCCGAGGCACAGTTCCAGTCTGTAGTTCTAGAACCTTCAATCTCCTACGTTCGCTTTTTGAGCCTGTGAGCTGTGTAACAAAATAAATTGCTTTTTTCTTTTAAATAAAAGCTAAATAGGAAACAAAAAAATGACGTTACTTTTAATTTAAAAAATGTGCAACGTATTCGTGGGCGGCAAGAAACAGAAGTCAAAAGCGTCAATAAATGAAAAGAAAACCACGGGAAATTGGAGAAGCCAAATTGGGGTGGGGATTGGGCGTGGTAAGTGGGAAGTGGGAACTGGAAGCCCCTTTTATTTTCTGGGTTTCAGCCGGTTTTCGGTAACCTGGTATTTGACTGACCACGTAAGCTTTGTCTCGCTTTACGCCTGCCTTGCACGTACCATGCTCGCCACGTGTCAGCATCTGCCGCCACTGTGTCACCTCACTGTGCTGTCGCTTTTTATTTTTAAATTTTATTAAAAGTAATAAAAATAGCTTAATTTTGTCCGAGGTCCGTGAGCGTGAACCAGCTTTTCTTGAATCTAGAGCTTTCCTGGATGTTTGTTGCCTTTTGGACCTTTTGGTTCATTTTCAATTACCGACTGAATATTCCGTTGATTATCGATCATATTAAAATATTATTTTAACCTTGGATTCATTTTAGTTAGTTTAAAAATTTTTATTTCGCTATATTCATTTTCATCTTTTCATTTTTTTTTAATTTCATTTCTTTACGTCATAAATCTAACTATAAATTTGTATTAAATAGTTATAAATTTGTATTAAAATTTTGCATAAAGGATTCAATTTAGTTAAAAAAAAAGTAGAGAAATGAAAATAAACGTTTTGAGAATATAATAACGAAAATGAACATTAATTAAAAATATATAGACGAAAATGAATATTTTAAAAATAAATTGACAGAAAATGAACTAAATATAAAAATACATGAGTCAAAATAGTATTTAAGATTTATAAAAAAAAAAGTATTTAAAACTACTCTAAATTATGTCTTTTTTTATATTTAAATTTATTTATTAATTATAGTATAGTTCAATGATTAAAAAAGATGAGGATTCCCTCATTTGTATTAAAAAAGAAAAAAAAGGTCACATATGGGAGGAAAAAAAAAGGACGAAGAACCAAGTTTGATACATACGACGGCCATTGTTGACTTCTAGCCACTTTTGTTTGACTGGGATGGAGACGAGTGCGACATCCAAGATGTTTGGAACTAAGGTGTTTTGAAATTACATTTCTCTCCCTCATCTCATCGTTTTTTTAACTTCCTAACTTAAAGAAAAAACTAAATTATATATCTTTATTACTTTATGTGACACAACTGGAAATGAAGGTTTAAATTTTAAACTACCTTTATTACCGAATTAAGAGGGCATTTGTTTCACGACATTCCTAAAGTATCTCCGCCTTCTTGTTGAATCACTCTTTCATGGCGATAAAACTCCCCACAGCATTGGAGGATGAAAGTTCCTAAATTTATGACATTAATAATCAGGCCCTTGGCTTTGATTCCATATCCTTCCATGTTTTTTGAGTTCATTCTCTTGCCAAAAAATAGAAAATAAAAAGAGAAAAACCAAGAAAAGGAAAAAAAAAAAAAAAAAAGCTTGAGGATGGAGAAGTTTAAGAGTATATGTGCTTTGAAATTTTTAGCAGCATTCTTATGCCTTGGGCCATTCAAGCCTAATAGCCCAACTCCAGAACATTAAAGCCCAAAAGCCAGTCGGCCCAGTCCAGATTGTACCTTTCTCAAGGCAAAATTTCTAAGGAAAAATAGCAGAGCACAAACACAAGTTAAATTTCATTAGATTAAGAGTTTCTGTTCCTCCCATATGATTCACTTTGGGGGGAAGATTTGAATATAGCAAAACATTTTCTGACCCCACTAAATGCAGGTGGCAAACGTTTTCTTAGTATAAACACCTCAATTGGGGGGAAAAGTCATTTTTTCCCGTTGGCTATATACTTACTCCTCTTTTTACTTCATTCTAACTATTTATAGAATGTACATAAGACCTCAAAAATAATCTGAGGGTTTGTTAATGGCAAACCTTCACTTGAAGACAGGCTTCTGGCGGGTCTTGGTAAATGGAATGTCCCCATTGAATACTGAGCCGATAAATTTTTCTACTTCTTCTTCTGTCATTTCACCCAAATGTGCTGCAAATTTCCCCTTCCGACGTTTGTATGCGACCAGTACTTTATCAGATTTTTTAAATTCTCCATTGTCAAATGCTTTTAGAAATGATGGCTGCTTGGTTGCATCTACAAGAGCATAGGATATGGATTCCTTGGAGCCAGGCGAAGAGTTCTGCCGCCTTGACAATGTCTTCTGAGAAACCTGAAAGATCAAATGAAGAGGAAATAAAATGAATGTAATTCCCTTGAAAATTGTGGGAATTTTCGAAACTTTCGACAAGTGAAACAGGTAAAATAGGAAAACAACTACTTATAAATCAACCCATGTTCAGAAACAGTTTGTCCAGACTTGGCGTGTGAGAGAGTTTTGGTTACCAATTCTTCTTCCAAAATACGAATAAAATGACGGTAAAACGTGTTCTATTTCAGTAAAAGTAAGACTTCTCACCATGGATAGGATTGATTCCAATTTGTTCCTTGCTTTGGAAGATTTAAAAGYACCAATAACACAAACAGGAGTCTTCTCCCCACAGATGGCATCAAAGTCGGATCCTGTCAATAGTGGGATCTGATTCTCCGCTGAATCCGACGGTGTTTTGGAAGTTGGCCTTGATGCTGTCTTCTTGTTTTTTTTCTCAAAACCATTGAATAAGTTACTGAGATCATCAATGGCAGATCTCAAATCCTTCACATTGATCCCTGCTCTAAGAATGTGCCTCTCCCCATTAGATAGCCAACCGACTATAGCTGGAAGGGCATCAACTCCTAACTTCTTCATAGTAGGATCTGAAACATCATTGACCTATGCCATAAAAATATTTCTGTGATCAGGATGTGAAAATGATGAACCAATACTGTAGAAACACCCCACAAAAATTATGATATCGACACTGCAATTCTAATCAACAGATACCTCTGCATCATAGAAACTGAACTTCCTGCGATACAACCCGCTGAGGACGCGCCAGATAACAGGTGTATCTTTTTTGGTTGACAAAAGCATTAAGGTGGGTAGCCCTCCTCCATTGCTGGGAGAGAAATCAAATTGCCTCAAATCGACCCGTTGTGAGAACCTTGGCAAATGCTCTTGGCAAAAGCTTTTCAAATTCTTCACCGCCACATCCCCACTGTACTCTACCAAAGAACCCTGGGTGCTTTTTATGTAAGAATATACAAAGATTCTGGGAGTCCTGTGAGGATAAATTCCAAGGTCCTTGCAGAGAGATGATTCTGCTTCACAGTCTATCCTTCCAACCTTCAAATAAAAGATGTAAGAAAAGAGGATGAGAACAGTGAAAAATCATCGGAACTTCATAATTTTAGAAATGGAAATAATATTACTTAATCTAGTACCTTTAAAGCTCCCTGCAACGAACTGGCAACTTCCTCTATAATTGATTCAACATGATCAACCCCCTTTAGAGATGATGTACTTGGAAACAAAAGCCAAGCCATGCCCTGATCCACAATTTCTTTTCTAAACACTTGTTTATTAATGGCCCTGGTGCTTGGGGCACTCCTAGTCCTAGATCCAGTCTGAGCCTTGGAATTGCCACCAAAACCACCAAAATTACCCCCACCTCCAAAGAAGTTGGAGAATATATCTTCCATGCCAAAGCCGAAAGAATTTGAACCACTGGGCCCGCCAAAGGAAAATGAGAAAGACTGTGAAGCTCCCTGTCCTCCACCAGTACTCTGCCACTGGCCCTGTCTTTGTCCTCCGTTTGTAAAGAATGTATATCCACCACCTTGATCCCCTGGATGGCCATAGCCGAATCCAGGGCTACCTTTTTCATCGCCATACATGTCAAAGTTTTTTCTCTTCTCTTCATCAGATAAAATTTCATATGCTGAGGAATGAAAGAGTAAGGTCAATGGTGGTGGAAAACGAGACATATTTGGTGTTAATAAGAGAAACGTGAATATTTAGAGCTATTGTGGTTTAGAGGTAACAAAGTTATTTCCCCTTTGAAGTTTTAACTTCGAAAATCAAATTAAGTATACCCTAAATACTCAATCATCCGGAAATTCTGAAAGATAAAGAAGGAAAAAGGATGAAATGCAGTAGACAAGTCCTGGCAAAAAAAATTTATGTAATTAATCAAATTAAGCAATATACCGTTGTTGATTTCTTCAAACTTCTGCTGAGCACCTTTTTGCTTATTCTTATCTGGGTGATACTGAAGAGAAAGCCTGCCAAAGATGCATAAAGACGCTAACAAGTGAAAATCACTGACCCAGAAAATAAACATTTAAAAAGGAAATTACAGAACAAATATAGAGGAGCAAAATCAAATAAATCCAGCCCAGTATGAGTCCCACAATGTATTTAAGACAACGATGACATTCGGTAAATAAGAAAGCATAACAAATATAATTGAAGAGGAACGTAAATTTTGGATGGAAGTTAAAGAGCATACTTGTGGAAAGCTTTCTGAATTTCCCGCTGACTCGCATTCCGCTCAACTCCAAGAACCTAAAAACGATTTTAAAGAATGCAACAAAAGTGAGCCCTTCTGTAACACTACCATAAAACCACGATGCTTCATAACAAAACGCATGTGAAATTCTTGAAATCGCAAATAATTTGAGAAAAACCAGGCAGAATATCAAAACCAAGAAAAAAGGTCGAGCAAATGCCGAATGCCGAATGCCGAATGCCGAATGCATCAGGGAGAGAACAATTTGGAGCAATCTTCTTTACCTTATAGGGGTCCATGGTTTTGGCTTCTAAAGACAAGAGGAAGAGGAATAGAGATGCCATGATAAAGATGATCGGCGCCAGGCGAGTCTCCATGTCCAAATCCGACCGAGCTCTGAATTCTGAAACTGATGAGTTTGTGAATTGGAATTGATAATCGGGAAGAAAGGGAGGGAGAGAGGGATAAACGAGTGCAAAATAAATAGGTTCCCGCGGTCGAGAGAATTCGAGAAATCCAGACTCTTCGGTTTTTTGGCGAAGCCGTACATATGTTGACGTGGCGGCTCGAAATGATACCACGGAAGCTGACCAATGAGAATCGAGAGTCGCGTGTTCGCAATTACTGCTCCAATCCCATCCCAGTATTCTCTGAAATGGGCCGGCTCAAATTGGTGGCTGGGCTGAGCCGAGATGCTGGCTTATTGGGTTTGAATTCAAAAGGCCTGGGCTTCTTCGTCGGTCTAAAACACATCAATTTTTGTTATTTTAAAATAGGCTTAAAAACATTTTGTTTCGAGTATTTTCGTTTGGAGTAACAATTTTATTCATAAACTTTAGTCGGTAACGATTTAATCTTTATACTTTAAAATTAATAATAATTTAAAATCTAAACTTTAATATTGGATATTTATAGTTAAAATTTATAAGTATCTATTTTGAAAAATATTAAGATTTAATGAGTGCTTTGTACTTATAGATCCATAAAATGTGTTTGTAAATTACAAATACATCATATAATAAAAATCAACACTTAAATTTAATAGTAATTTTTGTGGTGTGGACTAAATTGTTATAACTTTTTTACCGAGGTTCATTTTGGTTGTTCTAAATTTTTATTTTAGTATCTATACTTTAAATTTTTGTTCATTTTAGACTATTGAGGCCGAATTGTTACGTTTTAAAGTTTATGGACTAAATTTTTAATAATTCAAAACTACATAAACTAAATTGTTACAAAAACTACTTCAACAATAGTACATGGACCAAAAGTTATTTTTTAACCCTTTCAAATATTTTAATAAATAATCTCATCATGTTTAACTATTCTTTTTTAAGTAGGTCATGTTTAATTAGTTGAAACATCTAATAAACCTCAATTACACAAGTTATTAAAAATTATCTAATCTATAGATTTTTTTCTTTTATAGACAATAGTCTATACATGTCTATCTCTGTTTTTTCTCAAGTTCATGATCATAACAATAACGTATGCAATATAATGAATAGTTGATTTATAATATGAACTTTTAAGATTTGTTCTTTTTATTTTTAACGATGCGAGAGGATGAAGATTTGAACTTACGATCTTTTAGTTTAAGATTGATGTTTAACCGGTAGAGCTAAGTTATATTAAATTTTATGTTAGGATATGAAATAGTAAAAATATTCTTCAAAATAATTGTAATTTAACGAGGAATTGCGGATATGTCCTTAACAAATATATGAAATAAGCCGCACTAAATGTTTTGCTTTTACTTGTAATTATTTGTTAAATATCAAAATTTCCGTTGTCGTCCAGCGGTTAGGATATTTGGCTTTCACCCAGGAGACCCGGGTTCGATTCCCGGCAACGGAACTTTTATTTTTTCCCCCAAACTTGATATTTTTAATTATTTGAACCAAATATATTTACAAATCATTAAATAATATAGATTGAACCGGTCAATTTTGGCTAATTTCATTACATTTGCAGTTGATCTCATGAGCCTCCAAAATGGAACAATATGGGAAAAGTTATTATTTTACAGTAAGCAAATTTGGATAAGTAGGTTGAATAAAGTAATGAACCCTAAAACCATATATAACTTTTTTTTTAAACAAACCATATATAATTAATTTAAAACAATATTAAATGAAATTATTATGATTTGTACTTATCTTCATTTGTTTAATTATCAACTCGACTGATTTAAATAGTCGATATATTTACATTTGTTTATCGGGATATATTTATTTATTATTATTATTATTATTTGCAAAGGAATGTATTTATATTTATTTACCCGCAAATATATATTGACAAATCTTGATGATACTAAAATAATATAATGGCTAATTATATATTTTGTTTTTCTTAATGTTTATCATCGCAATCGTATGTATATTTAATTTTTATATATGTCTTTTAAACAAATTAGTTTTTATATTTAAGAATACTTAATTTTGCCCTTTTTTTTTCTTTATAAACTGAAAAAAAACCTCTTTGTTTGTGTTGTCTTGTCTTTTAATATTGTCCATATGCTTTTATTTATTCACTTTTTATTTTTTTTTTGTTGATGGTGTTCGTTTTTTTTTTCATTCGTTAGTGGACTATATATATATATATATATATAATTTATTTGTTTATTTATATTTATTTGTAGGACATATAATTTAAATGATAAATATGTTATTTAGTCATGTATTGTTTAAAGGGAAAAATATGGTGCATGCCTTGCTTTCAAGTGTCACCTAGTGATTTAAAGATATTTAATTACTTTTCATGTGGCAAATCACTTTTTAACCAAGTTGGATACTTATTAATTATTATTAAAATTAAAATAAACTACTAAATTTCAACATGAATATAGCTCAACGGATATTTGCGACTAAAAGGTAGTGAGTTTAAATTCTACCCATGTTGTATTAACAAGATACTAATAACAAAAATGATATATAATCATTAAGAAAAAGAAAAACTATAAAGTTGATATTTGTTTAATAGTAAATATCCACATCACCCATAAAATAAATATACAACAAAACAATAAATTTATAAGTTTAATTTTCAAAAAAAGAAAAGAAAATTGTTGTCCATTATGGCCTACCAAAATCTAGACTTTATAATATCACAAAATAAATACGACTTGTATGGATGAATAAGGAAAGGTTGAATGGTCTTTCCAATACCCCACTTGAATTTTGTTACTTAATAGATATCATTTCTCTTAAAAAGACAAGAAAAAAAATGTTGAATAAAAAAGCTAGAGTATCATTTTGTAGAAGATTGTTAAAAGTATTTTATTTTATAAAAAAATATGACATAAAAGTCCCAATGGTACTTGAATATCTAATTTTTTAAGGTCGTTTAAGTATTTTATTATTAAAATTTATTTAAATATAGTCATAAATTTATATTTGTGAGTAAGATTTACAGAGTGGTAATTCAAATTCGCTACTTTTTTACTGGAGATAGATTCTATAATACTTAAACCTGGGTTATGATTCAAAGTACACCCACAAAATAAATTTTCTCATTGTATTAAGGGAAAAAAAAGATAAAACTTATAGCGTGTACATTTCATAGCTATATTACTATATTCGCGCTACAGTATATATTATATATATTTTTCCCTTCACCCATTTCATTATTGGGAATACGAATGAAACCAAATTCTTCGTGCCTTTAAGAGTGAAGATCATTCACGTGGACAACCTGTAATAAAAGAACTAAGAAGTAACCACTCTCCGTCTTCGGAGGGTTTCCTCTTTACAGTCATTCAAAAAGCATCAGACAAGAGGTCGGGCGCTCACCCGTACCACTACTCTGTAGAAGAATTTCAACTTTCTCCCAAGGCCGCCATTAACGACACCTCACAAATTCTCATTTGCTGGTGTTTTATTTACCGGATTGCCGCAAGCGAAGCATCGAGTTATAAAATCCCCAAATGGCGGTCGAACTTCACTGAATCCAGGACGGGAGGGAGGTGGACGAGCAACGAGCGGCGATCATGGATCCAGAGGTCGGAAAAATGGAGAATCAAGAAGCTCGTCGGCCGAATTCGGAGCAGAGATCGAAGAAATCGATTCCTCCTTACATGAACGCGGTTTCCGGTTCTCTTGGAGGCGTGATGGAGGCCTGTTGTTTACAGCCGATTGATGTTATCAAGACTAGGCTGCAGCTCGACCGGACCGGGGCTTACAAGGGGATTGTCCACTGCGGAGCCACGGTTACGCGCACGGAAGGAGTTCGGGCTCTTTGGAAGGGATTGACTCCGTTCGCTACGCATCTAACCTTGAAATATGCCCTTCGCATGGGGTCCAATGCGGTGCTTCAGACCGCGTTTAAGGATTCCGAGACCGGGAAACTCAGCAACCATGCGCGTCTCATTTCTGGATTCGGTGCTGGGGTTTTGGAGGCTCTCGTCATTGTTACTCCATTTGAGGTGAGATTGCATCTCTCTCTCTTTTTCTCAATATTACATAATTTGCTACGATCCAACTCAAATCTTCAATTTCAGAGTCGAGAGATCTGGTTATGAAATTATTTATTATTAATCGTTTTCAGATTATCAGATTGGTAGAATGCATAACTAGTAACTATCCTCAGATCGGGGGTAGTGAAATTAATTCGTAGTACTGGAAATTGGTAATCGTTTGCCCTGACCTCGAGGCCTGAGTTGTATCGCAGGGCGCTGGCTTTCTTGAAAAAGGGGGAAATCATGTCGTGGACGATATTAGCGCTGACAGTAGGCTGATATAATATAATATAAACACATTTTACTGAAATAATTTAAAATCCTCATCGATGGCTTTGTTTTCAACGGAAAGCTCAGGGGTTTCATAATGGCGAAATCCCATAAATAATTTCAAATAAGGCACTGCCTTTGCCTGAATGGGATAGGTAGAATATTTTACTTGTTTGTTGGTTGGCACTGGTGGTTAACAATGTCTTTTCCCTTTTTATACACAATAAATAAATTGTTAAAGGCCAGGACCCATATGAAACAATTTTTTTCATAGGGTCAGAATACATCGTTGGCTTCTCTTCTCTTCAATATTTTAGTCTTTATATATATAATTGTGATGCTCGAGTTTACGACATTAAATGATTTCTGATGAAAAACAAGAAAAAATGTTTACGACATTAAAATTAATGTGATAGTCATATCGTATAAATATGTATATAGTTGGGCCAAGTTTGGTTTCAGACGCTCTGCTTCATTTGCTATATCAAATTTCATTTACAAGTTGTTCTTTTGTGAGATCTTTTATGAAATTTAAAGTATAAGGATTTAATCATTACATTTTGAGTATGGTAACTAAATAAAAAAGAAATAGGATGTAAGCATCTTATTTAAAAATTCTAGCTCCTTTCCTTTACCACTCTCAACACAGTTTGCCTTGATTCTGACTTTTTACCTCTGGGTTCCGTTTAGCAGTTAAATTAAGGTAGAAGAGAAACCCACTCGTGGGTTTGGTCCTTGTACCCTGTAATGTGAGAAAGAATGCTAATTATGAAACCATTAGATGTTACTTTTTACATCCAGCCTTCTGCTGGTTTTTGTATTTACAAGGACAAATTAGTACTCCTTTTAAGATCCTAAATGTTACTTTGCTTTTCACCTTGCCAATTTTTGTGAATGAAAAACAATGAATATATGTACAGTACATACGGATGAGATCTTAAATTGGTTAGGTTTGCATTTCTTCCCTGTTTCATCTGAAGCTTAGTGCCACTACCGATGTGGTTGTTGATTGGGCTACGGTGGCTGGTGGACACAATCAATTTAGCTTATTTGCCACTTTGTCAATTGGTTAACTACGAAACTCCAAGTTTTCCATTATCTGCTGTCAGATTAATTTTTTTGGTTTAATGCACTGTGCCTAGTTTCTTAGTACTGCCAGTCTCTCTCTTCCTCTCTAATTATTATCCTCCTCGTATGTCAATATGCATATTCTGCCATTGCTATTGCATAAGTTGATGCATCCCTTTGTTGTAAGTTTCATATCAAATTAGAACTTAAAAGTTTGCACAATGGAGAGTTAATCAATTATATCTAAGGTCAATTTACAAAAGGTCTCAAGTTCAACATGATGATGTGGCTAATATAAAGTGTCCGCAGAGTTAGATTATAGTTCGAAGGTTTGAATGAGAAATAAAAGCTTGGCTTAGAGGATGAAATATTTATTTTCTTGCTCTTGTGGATACATTCTAGCTTGTGCTGCTTACTATGGATAAATTTTTCTGCCTTCGACCTCAAAATTCACTTGCCTTTTGGTTTTGCTGGTCAATGCACATTTTTTTTCTGTTCCATCTTAGCATTACGTCCTAGCCTAGGGTGTAAGCAGCTTGGTTTGAGTCAATTTGTTTTGTCAGTTTCTATAGTTTCGACTTGCACTCCTATTTATGTCTGTCCAATAGGAAGCAGTCCAGGGTGACTAACTTATTGTGCAAAAATTGTTGGTGCAGGTGGTGAAGATTAGATTGCAGCAGCAGAAAGGATTAAGTCCTGAGCTTCTCAAGTATAAGGGTCCAGTGCACTGTGCTCGAATGATCATTCGAGAAGAAGGCCTCCTAGGGCTTTGGGCTGGGGCTGCCCCTACGGTCATGCGCAATGGAACAAATCAGGCTGCCATGTTTACTGCCAAGAATGCTTTTGATGTTGTTCTTTGGAACAGACACGAAGGAGATGGGAAAGTCCTCCAACCATGGCAGTCTATGGTATCGGGATTCCTAGCAGGCACGGCAGGGCCTATATGCACGGGTCCTTTCGATGTTGTGAAAACTAGGCTTATGGCCCAGAGTCGAGGAAGGGGTGAACTCAAGTACAAAGGCATGTTCCATGCTATCAGAACGATATACGCAGAGGAGGGACTTTTAGCTTTATGGAAAGGGCTGCTGCCCCGACTCATGAGGATTCCACCAGGGCAAGCCATTGTGTGGGCAGTGGCTGATCAAATTATTGGCTTGTATGAGAGGAGACAACTTCATGATGTTCCCATATGAATACTAAGCACATTTTTTGGGTTGCTTTACTATAAAGTCCACTGCAGATACAGTTTCAGCAATCATCTAAATAACCATGAGTTTGGCGACTCTTGTCTTCAAATGTTGGAAAAATATCATAGACTGGTAGTTTCTTAGAAATTTTAGTGCTGTTTACTTTGTGGTAGTACTAATTCTTTGGTTACAATTATTGGACTTCTTTAGGAGTATAATGGCTTCTTTCTTGATGATGATATAATTCCTTCTGGGTCTGCCTGGAGGCTGGAGTAAACATTGTCATTGAAAGGAATTGAATTTTGAGAAAAGGGAACTGTAATTTGATTTGTTGAAAGGTGTTGCTTGTGTATATAATCATCGCCATTTAAATCATTTCATCCTTCTTATATATGTTGTTAGATGACAGTATCAGATTTATGGTTTGTATGGGTGCAAATCCAATCCCTTTGATTTTTTATGAGAAAAGAATTTTCCAGCCAGCTGGATGGTCAAAGTATAGATGAGATTTGAATTATAATTTTGTTAAGTAAAGAAAATTGGATTGGACGTGTAGAAAAAAAAATGTTAGAAAATTTGCACAATTCACTAAAATTCGGTAAAGGTCAAATTTTGGTTTATGCTATTATATTGGCAACCATTGGTAGTAAATTTAAATAAAAATTTACGAGGCGACTAAGATGATTTAGTTCATTTCACAAAATTTTAATAAAAGAAAAAATATAAATGTATATATATAATTTTTTGTAAAATATAAAATTATGTATTAAATTTTAATAGTCTAAGTTTATACTTTTCAAGACTAATATAGACAGTATTAAAAGATATGAAATTTAGAGATGGAAAAAGGAAATTAATTTTTTATTTTTATTTTTTAGACAAGGGAGAGAGGGTGTTGGATAAAATTAGTATAACATATCTAGCGTATTTATAGTAAAGTTTTTAAAGAAAATTTGAAAGGTTTTAATTAGAAAAGAATAACAATGAAAGGAGGTTAATATAAAATTGAAATTAAGGACGAGTATTTTCTTTGTGAATTTTCCATACATATATATTAAAATATTACATATTATATTGGGAAAGATTCACCCAACATGTATTTAGGCCGGCCACTACTTAGACATATTTCATGACTTCTATTCAGTATTTAAATGTAATTAAAAAATTAATCAGCTTTAAATATTATTTTGGGAAACATGTGATTGAAAGAGAAAAAAAAAAGTGAAAGCAGAATAAATGGAAAAATAGACGCAAATACAAAATATGTTTTACATTTACCTTAAAATCTCCATAAGCGGTGGGCCCATGGCACCATCGCGAAGAAAAAAACACATCACAACCAAAACCCTAGACCATAATTGGAAACGAAATCTTATATAAGTAAACCAAACGCGGCCTCTCCGATTGTAACCCTAAATCCTTCTCGTGCTGGGTCTGAGCCACTCTCATTCCTTCCTTGTCTTCTCTTTCCAGCTTCAAACCTTTATCCGAATTAGCTTCACTTCTTCTCTCCGCCGTTTTCAGTCTTCGCCGGCAGATTTTCTTTCGAGGGTTCTTGGAAGATGTCGGACGAGGAGAGGGAGGAGAAGGAGCTCGATCTTACTTCTCCTGAAGTAGTCACCAAATACAAGAGTGCCGCTGAAATTGCCAACAGTAATTCTCTCTCTCACTTATTTTTTTTCCCTTTTAATGTCTGTGATTTGGGTAATCGAGCTCTGATTCAGTAGATGTTTCTATTAAAAATTGGTGTATGTTACGTGGAAACGAGTTTCTAAGTGATCAAATGATAATTTTGCAGAGGCATTGCAGTTGGTAATATCGGAATGCAAACCAAAAGCTAAGATTGTTGATGTTTGCGAGAAGGGCGATTCGTTCATCAGAGAGTAAGAGTTTTGTTTTCTTAAGTCAAAGAATTTATTAACTTTTCAATGGCATTAGCCATTAGTAGTTCTTTGCTTTCATTGCTATTCGTATTTGATTCTGATTCTAATTAATAGGGTCTTCCCTCTATGTATCTGTCTTTGGCATATAGACAAACTGGCAACATGTACAAAAATGTTAAGAAGAAGATTGAAAGAGGCGTTGCTTTTCCAACTTGCATTTCTGTGAACAACACTGTTTGTCACTTCTCACCGCTTTCTAGCGACGAGACCCTGTTTGAAGAGGGCGATATTCTTAAAATGTAAGCTAATTCGCCGCCTTTTGATAGTTTGGTTGTTGTCCCATTGATGATGGAAGAATAAACCATATTGGAATTTTGTGTTAATGCAGTGATTTGGGTTGTCATATTGACGGCTTTATTGCTGTAGTTGCTCATACTCATGTGCTGCAAGAAGGTCCCGTTACAGGAAGAGCTGCTGATGTAATTGCAGCTGCAAACACTGCAGCCGAAGTTGCCTTGAGGCTTGTGAGGCCTGGAAAAAAGGTAACCTGTTAAGCTGTTGTAAATAAATTTGTTTATTCGTTTCGACATTTTATCAACATTTGGGTCTTCTATAGACATGATCTTTGTTTTAATATTTGGAATAGATATGATTTTCTGTTATATGAATGATTTGTTTTTCTGCTTGAAATGGCAACTTTGCCGAGGTGATCGTTTGCTGATTCTTTTGATTTCCTCTTTTCCCTGTTTCCTACATGGACTGTGGCCATACTTGGAATAACTTTAGGTGCGCGTTATTTGTAGTCAAACCTAACGTTCAACGTTGGCCCAAATAATTTGCTTTATTGTTCCTGTTCTCTTGATGTAAAAATTTCATCTGTTATTAGAACACTTTTTCCTACATTGTGTTTGTGTGGCAACATGATCTCTACTTGATGATAACTATAATGGCTATGGATTGTATCCGGTGATGCCTTTTCATGTCATAGTTACACTGATAGAGCATCATGGGCTTATGGTTATTTTGTTACAATGTTTTGGAACCTGGGAAAAGTAGAGTTTTTTTTCCATCTGTTGTTAGAACTTCGTCTACACTGCCTTTGCAGCGAAACATGGTCTCTACATGATGATAACTACGATGGCTATGGATTGCATCCGAT
This sequence comes from Momordica charantia, assembly GCF_001995035.1. The sequence goes on from NW_019104524.1 coordinate 85,322, forward strand.
GAAGCCTTTTCATGTCATAGTTACACTGATAGAGTACCATAATTTTATTACGAGGTTTAAGAACCTTTGTATACAAATGTATGCATGTTTATAATGCTGCTTTACTCGTTTTATTTCAAAATGTGCCAACTTGATATAACCATGTGTATAATCTTATGAAAAATTAGGGTAAATGGCGGTCGTTTTAATTCCCTGTTATTTTTCTTTCCCATTTCTGTCACTTATTTGTTGAGGCCCTATTTTCCAGAACAAGGATGTTACAGATGCAATTCAAAAGGTTGCTGCTTCTTACGACTGCAAAATCGTTGAAGGTGTTCTTAGCCATCAGATGAAGCAGTTTGTGATTGATGGGAACAAGGTTGTACTGAGTGTTGCCAATCCTGAGACAAGAGTTGATGAAGCGGAGTTCGAGGAGAATGAGGTGTACTCGATAGATATAGTTACAAGCACGGGAGAAGGAAAGCCTAGGTTGTTGGATGAGAAGCAGACAACTATTTATAAGAGAGCTGTGGACAGGAACTATCATTTAAAAATGAAATCTTCTAGATTTATTTTCAGTGAAATAACTCAGAAGTTTCCCATAATGCCATTCACGGCAAGGTTCGTTACGCTTCTCATATTGTTACTATTGATGTTTTCCGTATTTGGCTTCTACTGTTATGTTTATAAATTTATACTAGCAGGGCTTTGGAAGAGAAAAGGGCTCGGCTTGGATTGGTGGAATGTGTTAACCATGATCTTTTGCAGCCATATCCTGTTCTTCATGAGAAGCCTGGTGAGACTAATAATGTCTGAGCTTCATTTTGGTCTAAGCTTTTCGAGTCTGCTTTTGCTGCATGACTGATTTCTGTGTTTATCAGGCGATTATGTTGCTCATATCAAATTCACCGTGTTGCTGATGCCCAACGGATCGGATCGAGTCACATCTCATCCTCTGCAAGAGCTGCAGCCCACAAAAACATTAGATGATCCTGAAATCAAGGCGTGGTTAGCATTGGGCACGAAGACAAAGAAAAAGGGCGGTGGGAAGAAGAAGAAAGGTTAGCTTTTAAAGGATGCACATTTTTTAAAATCTTGATATCAGGGGTGCACATCCGTGGCAAATGGCGTTGGTTTTGGGTTACATTTGAAAACGAGAAAAATCAGTTTCCAAAACCAACCAATTGGGTTTGGTAAGGTCAATTTTGGTCAACCATTATTTTGCAACGACGTCCTATTAGGGTGCACTAGAACGATAGTGTTTTTAAAAGTAGTCAGTTGGTCAGACTTCAGAGAATGCTCTTTCGACCACTCCGATTAACTGGCATATCAGTTTTGCGCAATGTCGGTTTGGTCAGGTTTTCAAGGTTGGATGTGAAGTCGCATTTGTTAGCAAACATTTAGCCAGAGTAGGTGATATGTTGTTTCTCATAGAATTTCAACCCATTGCTGTTGCAGGTAAGAAGAGCGATAAAATAGAAGAGCCCACTGATGGCGAGCCTATGGATGCCACAGCCAATGGCGCTGCATCCCAAGAATGAACTTCCACACTCCCAAAAAACAGAAACACAAAAACAAAGAAAAACAGAGAAATTGTGGTGGGTTTTGTTTTTTCTTCGAATCTGGCTCTGTATCTCATTTGTATACGATGAGGATGATGCCAGAGTAAAGTGGTGAACGTTCCTTATTGGGTATTTATTAATGAATCCCTCTCTCTTTTATGTATGGTCGTACACATACTTCTTCAAATTGATCTTTTGAATGATTTTTTTTTTCATATGTTTGGAAATGATACTTTTCATCTACATGGTATATTGGAGATGTTGATTTTTTTTATTTATAGAACTATATTTTTTAGATAAATATAGAAAAATATTGATATATATTTGATGGCAATATTTCTAGGTAGCATTTTGTTTGGATTATAATTTTTATTCGACTGTATTGTAACGATTATTTCAAACGGTAGGATTGGAACTGGCAGTTGTTTAAAGCTTTAGATGTTTATTAGTTAAAATTAAATAAAATTTTGCCAAATAAATTTGAGGATAAGTTGGTTCATTTTACATTACCATACTAAAATGATAAAAAAAAGGGTAGTGGTGCAGGAGATTTGGAGGGTAAATTGCAAGTGTGAGGGCCATCACTTTTTCGATTGGCTGGACCAAAGCCCATAATTCTGCTAGCGATTATTGGACGGAAAGCTCATTATTTACTAACTGGAAGAAACCTATAGTTCAATACTTCTTGATATACGTCATTTTTTATATTTTGAATAATTCTCAAGAAAAAGAAAGTATATTTTTAATAGTTTTCATTCTGGCTTTAGATTAATGTTAAAGTGTTCGTTCTTATTATTATTATTATTTTGAAACAAGAGTTTTTATTGTTTTTTTTTTTTTTAATATTTTGACCACATCATGTACAGTGTGCATTAATTAACCTTTGGATATTTCTCAGAAAAAAAAAATCTTTGGATGCACACACTAGTATTCTTGTAAAGCGTTGGTAGTAACTCTCAACTCTACAGTAATACCTATATGAATGGTGCAAATATTTTTCCTTTCGCCCCTCTTCTCTCTAACATCGATCTCGAATTAAACAATTAAAATGTTGGACGATGAACTGAAACAACCCAGGGTTTTGGTACCAACTGTGTTCATATTTTGCTATGCATCGATTTGAAGAGGTGAGAAGCGATCTTAAGCATTGGTCATCCAATATGGTTCCTATGAATGATCTTTTTTTTCTTCTTTTTTTTTTCTGAATGCCTTTAGAAATCTACTATTTCCCTAAGAACAAGAAATGAATGTTCCCATAATGCAACCCCACGATCAATCCCGTTTAAAACGAATCTCTTCAACGTGGGCCTAAGTAAATTCCGATTTTGATCTGCTACGAAATTTGATAAGCTCAGATCAAAATGGCAGAGAAAACGTGTTTCGTTTCACGATTGAAAGCAGAACATATTGAATTGCTACGCTTAGTTTCATGACATGCTTAAAAGTCTGATCCAATCCAATTGTGTTAATAGAGCAAAGAAGCAGGTTACAGAAGCATACGTCACGGCATCACTAAGTTTTGCAAGAACGAAGTTGGTCGTTCAGGCACCGGTGATCACTGATCAGGCTCCAAGTACATATCTAAAGTTCTGTTATAAATAATATTATTCAATAATACATGGAAAGAGATGGCTGTAAACATTTCTCCGGGTAATCTTCAACTTCATCTACAAGAGCAAACGGATTTTGAATTTTGGAACAGGATTTACATCATGTTGCAGTAACAGTTAACACATTCCTTTCTGCATTACTGGTTCTTGAAAGACTGCAAGAAAATCAAACAAGCATTAGGAAATCCCTAGCTGTTCAAAGGTTAAAAAATAAAAATGTAAGAAGCAGCTCACCTCGAAATTTTTAGACAGATCTTTCACCTGTTCCGCAAGTTCTTGCTTCTTCTGTGCAGCTGCAAGACAATTCCAAATTCTCGTTGCATAAGTTAAATCAGCTCAACAACCAACAGGAGGAGTTAAATCGACACGAATGAAGCGAAAACAGTAACGTTTCTACCCTTGTTAGATATATCCTCGATTTGTTTTGATGTCCTCACCGCAAACCTTTGAAACGAACGGCTGGAAAAGGAAAATGAGATAATGAAGAATTGCTCAACAATGAACGGTTTAGTAACCACTAAACAACGTTGCGAGTATAGTTATGTAAACAAATGTGACTTTTCAGTTTTCACTAAGCTTGAACGTGTTCGATTCAATGGCAGAAATGCAAGGGAAAGAATGCCTCAAAGGCTCAACTCTTAAAAACATAATTGATATGATCTACTCCACAATCATTACGAGCCTACGAAGTCAACTTAGCTACAGTTCAAACAGGTGAGTAAGAGAGACCATCGTGGTGAGAACAGAGACACTATTCAGTATTCCAGAGGCCAAAATAACAACAGTTGGTTGAAGCCGCTTGATACAATTTTGAACAGAACAAAGAACGACATGAATATAAATAAAGGGGACAGTGAATAAAAGGAATTGTGTAAACATAATATATAAAAAAAAAAGAAAAAAATTCAGTTACAGAAGTTAAAATCCAAGGTACTGGCAATCTAAGGTAGTGCGACCCAGATCACAGCCCTTCTATTCATAATATACACATGACATAAGAGTAATTTAAGGACAATGAATTAACAAGATTAAATGGCATAGTCTTTACAACATTTGCTACTGTGGTCATCCCTACAGTGGTTAAATACTTAAATTATATTATAGCTTTTCTATTGACTAATTGGTTAGAATTAACATATAATTTTTCTTATTCAAGAGAGAGCTTTTCTGTTTTGTGGGATCACATTGTGTTAGTGGCTCTATCTAGGTATAAGCTTTCTAAAAAGTTTTCTACCTTTGAACTTCTTTTCTTTTTCTTTTTTTTTTTACGATATTCATGAGCGTCCGGGCCAACTTACGCGTAGCTCGACTAATCTCACGGAGCAACCGCATGACCCTACAACATTTGGTGTCGGGAAACACATAGGAATTACTAATTCCTAAGGTACTTCCTTATCTTCAATGAAGCTTTCCTCCCCTGCTACTTTAGCATAATGTATGCTTCCAATAAAATAACCTTCTATGAAAAAAACAATACCACTACCCAATGGCTTAAATTCAGCTCGATATTGATCTAATATGATACCAAAGAAAAAAGAGTCTGAGTTCAAATCTTAGTTATGTTTTCTTTATTCCATTCTATATTACTAATAACTGAACTGACCACGCACATGAAAAAATATGAAAGGATTAAAAAATTACACCAACCCAACTGCTTAGCTTTCCATTCTAGCAGTGATTTAACAAACATAGATCAGAAATTAAATATGAGAAATAGAAAACGGATCTGCAGCGAAATTTTCTGAAATCTCCTAATGTGCACGCACAGCCATTTTAGCAGCAGATAAACCAACTTCTTATGTTTATAAGATTAAATTTTCTCTAAGCCTAACCGCTGAAGTTGCCCCTTCTAGCAGTTCTTTAACAAACATATATAATACATAAATTCTATAGAAAACGGGGAAAAAACAGAAACAAAAAATTGTAGCAAAAATTTCTCAAATCTCTACATCTGCACGGCCAACCATTTCGGCAGCAGATGAACACATAAGAAAATTTGAGTATGTTTTGCTTCAATGGAACGAGCCAAATAGGAACTAATTGGTCCCTCTGGCCAGAGAATGAAGCTTCTTATCAAATATCATCACATCTAATTCAAATACAAGCATGAGGAGAAACATCCTGTAATGCAATTAAGCCTGAAAACTAGTTACCTGTTCGCAAGACTATCGACGAGCAGTTCATTCACGAGATAAGAAACTACTCTGTTTATGAAATTTCCACCCGCCATGCTCTTTTCCACGGATTAAAATAAATCAACAGCAATTCAGAAGCTTGCTTGATGTGTATGCCTGTTATGATAGAAGAAGATTACAGAAACTGATTTTAGCTTTCTTTTAGAACCAACAAAATTGGCATAGACTATAAAAATTCGTAGAACGTAAAGCAGATAAAAGCAAGCAGAACAGGTTACGCAAAATTCTTCGATCGATGAAATATAATGCATAAAAAGGGATTTGCAATCAAATAAAGTCGATCGAAACGGATAAATTCCGGAAACTGCTACCTAAACAATGTTGTCGCGCGGATGATGGTTCGATACCCTAGTTCTTCGATGATTCTTCCTACGCGGGAGCAAGATATCTCGTAGTCTTATTTTAGGTAAAATAATAAATAAATAAAAACTCAACATTTTTCCAATATTTCAAAAACACCATTATTCTTTAAAAGAATATTCAACTATCAGGAGTTGATTGGGTTTGGAGCTATTTTAAGTTCAACCCTATCTCTTTTAGTTCGGTTCTATCGTAAACATGCAGTTTGAGAGATCAAACTTCCAACTAAAGTTGGAGATATATATCAATTACCGTTTAATATCCATGGAAATAACCATATTTTTATCTTGCCATGACAGGGGAAAAAACATATACTCACATCAAGCACCTACTTAATATCCATTGAAATATAAAAGAAGACATGAAATCAAAGATTCAGCCATCTAAACATTAAAACATTAATAATATTCATAAATCACAATCTAAGAACAGTGACATAATGTAAAGTTTTTTTTGTTGTTGTTGTTTATCTTTCTCATTAAATAAAAAAATAGAATCTCACAAAGATATTGCTAGGGGAAAGGGGTCAATAAAACAATGGTGCAAATGCAGAATTGCAAATAGAGACGACATATGCAAGTTCAAAATAAAATACCAAGTAATTCAAATGAAAAGGAAAAAAAGTTACCAATTTCAGATTCCGAATCTTGAAGAATTTAGAGTGTGAAGTCGGCCTACTCTGCATAAGAAACAGAAATTTAGATTTTTGTGAGAAAAAAAGAATTATTGAAATATTAGAGAGAGAACTTACCGAAATAGAAGCACCGAGTGCTCGCTTTGAAGAAAGAGGAAGAGACGAAAATGCGAAGAAAAGAACGTGCTGTGCTGTGCTTGCTGTTCTGTGTTTGCTGAGAAGACGAAGATGGCGGGAGACGCTGAGTGCTGAGAAATGTGAGTCGTGAGAAATCAGAAAAATAAAAGGTTAAGTTTGTAATAAACAAAATTAAAAAAAAATTAAAAACCCTAATTTAAATGGGCTGGGCTTTTCTGTTTAGTTACACCGGTTGGGTCCAAGCCGAAAAACCATGTGGGTTGGGTTGACCGATTTTTTTCAAGCCTTCAGCTTATTTGAACACTTTTTTTAAGTACATGGAACACTCTTAACTTCAACACTACCTTTTATCTTTGTTCAAAAAATACCTATAAGCAAACATAGAGTATTCATCTTTATAGGTTAGGTTGGGGCACTTTTTAGACTCAACCCGATCGCTTGATTATAAACTTATTCGATCCAAATAATTCTTATTAAATAATAAACTCAATCCAATCTAACTACGAAATATTTGGGTTGAGTTGGTTCAAGTTATTCAGGTCACTCATTCAAAGTACTGTATTAAAAAGAAAAAAAGCCATAGCTTAAGTCACTAGATATCAACATCTCTCCTCTACGAATTATAGATTGAAATCTTATATCTTAGTTCACCTCGAGCATAACTCGAGGAGTTAGGTAAATCCAAACATAATTTATTAGATAAGACATGTATCATAATTTTAAAATCAATATTTTGTTTGTCAAAAAAAACGAGGAAAAAAAAACCCTCCTCACAGCGTCACCGTTGAAGTTGGGCCAAGGGCCACTGGCTACCAGTCATTCCCTATGTTGGGCCGTCCAAGGCATGACTTGAAGTTGGGCCTAGGACTGGGCCCACACGTGCTAAAATTTCGTACAACGCACAATTTCACCGACAGCGTCACCGTTGGATTAAAAACAGTTTTCTCTGAAGCCCGGCGTGGCAGCTTCACCTTTGATTCTTCCAATGGCTGCCATCAACCTTCCTCTAATCCACACCCCTCCGTCTCTTCAGATTTTTCAGCAAAATATTCTCAAAATACTTCCAAATTATCGACGCTCTCTCAGCCTACTCCTCCTCCTCTCCTCTCCAGTTCCCCCAAGCTCTGCAGTACAGCCAAATCTCGCGCTTCTATATTGATCGCTTTTGCTGCCAAGAACCTCTCGGAGACTGACCGCATCTCCGTGCCGGAGACCGCCGGCGAAATTGCCGGAGAATTTCCTCCCGATGCTGGTGTTTATGCCGTTTACGACAAGGACGGCGACGTTCAGTTCATTGGCATTACGCGGAACATAGCGGGAAGCGTCGTCAGTCACAGGAAATCGGTACCGGAGCTTTGCGTCGCCGTCAAGGTAGGAGAGGTCTTGTGGTTGTCTGAATTGTTCATTGTGTTTGCCTCTTTCTTTTTGCCATTTTCAGCCCTAATTGTCTGGTGGGAAGGTTTATTGACGTTCAGTGGCATGTATGATGAATTGAAAATTAGTAATCCGGAAAAGGTTTCTTTTGGTGTAAGAAAAAGTTTTGTGTATATCTTTCGTTATAGTCTCTAAGGGAGTGATGTCTCAATTTTTTTTTCCAATCAAGCCTTGGAAATTTAGTCTAGTCTAGGCTTCTTAATTTTCATCTGGCTTGTAATGATACATCTGCATCCTAATCAAGTAGTCTTACTCGGGCTCTGCTGCTGGTAATTGCTGCATTACTGACCAACTCAAGCTTCACTCATCAGTTCATTGGTTGAAATGGTGTAAAAGATAGCTGGATTGAGGGGAATCCATATAAATTGTAATTTAGGGACGGGAGATCGATGATTGCTGCTTAACACAAGAAAATTTGATTTTCACTTGCTGCAGTTTAAAAATCTTGTAGTTCTTTGCTTGGGCATGTATTTCAATGCTTTATGGTGTGGTAGCTGAAAGTAAGTACTGCCCAGCGTCCTGTCAACTACACTTCATCAAATTTTCTTGAAGGGGATTTCATCAGCTCTTTGAATTACAACCATTTGAGTGGCAGTTGCCTTTGCCCCAGTTGGTAAGGGCTTGGGCTTGGGGTCTCTTAGTCATACTGACATAGAGGTCTCAAGTTCGAATATTCTAGTGAGTTTAATATCAAAAACCCTTGATGTCTTGCAGGTCTGTGCCTTGGGGTGGGCACGGGTGCCTCTAGGTATGGGGGAGGAGTGTTTCAATTCCTAGTTATAAAATGAAAAAAATATGAAAAACCATTTGAGTGGCAGTTACATGTTGACTTGATCATATTTTTGGGCAATTGGTTAATGTGTATAGGAATGATACTCAATACTTATCGACCTTATTCTCCACATTCTAATGCTTGCCATTCTCCAGTGATTTAACTTCGTATGCTAGGTAGGTATTGTTTTGGCAAGCACATTAGAAATGAGGCATACTGTGTTTTTTTTCCTTCTGTCTTGATGGGAGTTGTGATAGAATTCAAGTTTTCTATGCAGCTACGGAACTCAATGATCTTAGTTAACCTTTCTATTTCTTGATTGTGCAACTCTGTGCAGTTTGGAGTAGTAGATGAACCTGATAGAACAACCTTAGCACAAGCATGGAAGTCATGGATGGAAGAACACATAAAAGCCACCGGTAAGGTACCACCAGGTAATGAATCTGGTAATGCCACATGGACAAGGCAGCCACCGAAGAAGAAGCCGGATCTGAGGTTGACACCCGGTCGACACGTTGAACTTACCGTCCCGTTGGAAGAACTCATCGACAAATTGGTAAAGGAGAACAAGGTTGTCGCATTCATCAAGGGTTCGAGAAGTGCACCATTATGCGGTTTCTCGCAAAGGGTAATCGGCATTCTTGAAGCTGAAGGCGTAGATTATGAGAGCGTCGATGTACTCGATGAAGAATACAACAACGGGCTGAGGGAATCTCTCAAAATATACAGCAACTGGCCTACATTTCCTCAAATCTTTGTGGGTGGCCAATTAATTGGAGGTTGTGACATTCTTAGTTCTATGCATGAACAAGGTCAACTTGCTGGGCTGTTCAAGAATTGACTATCAAACTTTTAACTTTCAGAAACTAATATTTTGTTTAAGTGAGAGTTGAAAGGAGATGAGATTCTGCTTGTTTTCATGCTTTCCCAGTTGCTCCATAGAAGTGTAGTTTAAAGTTTTCATCAAGTTGAACAACTATAAGATAAGAGCTCTTTTTTCTTATTCTATTTCTTTTATTTATATTTCCTCTCCAAGTGGGAGCTCAAGTTTTGGGGTATTAAATTATGTATTTTAACTCCAATTTAGTAAATGGTTGAAGCTAAAATCATCAAAATGTGAACCCGTCAAAGCGAGCATAGTTCAGTTGTAATTGATATATATCTTCAATCAAAACATTGTGAGTTTGAATCTCCTCCCCCACACATTGTAGTAAAAGATAGGCGTCTTAACCACTTAAGTTATGTTCGGTTTGACTGGGTATTATTATTAATGATAAAGAAATTTATGTTGTTTCATGGATTTTTCAGCAGTGTTGCATTAAACTGTATATAAACAAAAAAGAAAACTCTACACGGTAGCCAAATTTTTACCTATGGATCTGCGGCTTAGTGGATTCCCAAATCTTATGAAACAATAATAAATTATGTAAATAATAAAATTTCTTTTGACAATTTTTTTGAGTCAACTGATGGTCGTTGAACTATTCAACGAAATGAAAAATGATGATCGTTAAACAAAATTATACATTGAATCAATAAGTTTATGGTCGTTGAATTTATTTGGTAAAGAGATATGATTAAAATTTAGAATGATGATATGACCGTAAAACTGCGCTGACATGACTCGAGCTTTCTTAAATGGTTAATCCATTTTCTGTATACCAGATGGGTCAAAATCAATCTCCCCATGGTTTTTCTGTATAGATTTTTCTTCTGCTTCTTTCGATAAAGAACATGGACGGCGGATCATCTTCTTGCGAGAGATTCAAGCTCTACGATCAGCTGGAACTGCACGAATTTCAGGATAGGTTCGTTGTAAGGTCTGTGGAATTGGCCAGTCGAGGTTTCTCGATCAATCGCGGAGATGGAAATATCGAACCGCTTAATTGTAAGAATTTTCTTTTTTCTTTTCCCTCGATGAATTCAGGTTCCCGAAGTAGTTTGGTAGATGAGGAAATAAAGTATTAGGAAAATGAAGATTCTGAAGGATTTGTATAGTTAATGATTGGCATTCTAACAATGAATTGGCTTCCGAATTTTGTGTCCGATGCCGAAATCAAGTTTTATGAGATACCGAATTTCAGGTCCTCTCTTCTTTCAGTTATTCGTTGCGACAAAAATGAATTCCATCATATTTATATGTTGAACTCTTTGATTTATTCGGGTTTCCTGCCTGAATTACTCTTAAACGTGTTTCCAGTAAGCATTTCACAGCTGTTTTGTTGCTATCTTTTGATATTCGAACAGTATTGGCACTTGAATGTCCCAAATTCATCAGATATTTCCATAAACAACTTCCTTTTCGCATCAGTCCGAGAAATCTTGAAGGATCCGATGCGAAATAATTGAACTCATTCACTTCTTTCTTCTACATTTGTTGTTCTTAATATTCATAAATGACAATAATGATAATTATCTGGCGGAAGCTACTCTATCTAAATCTGAAGCAGGTCATAGAGTGACATAACGTTTGTAAACTAACTTCATTATCCACAAGAACTCAGTTGCTATAAGTGCAAACCTAACCATCTAGCTCTTCTTTGTAAGGCGTGAGAAATATTCCTGCCTATAGTATCTTAATCATATAAATTTTTAGCTGATGTTAATTTATAAAACTTCTCAAGAAACTACCAATTTTATGCCCGTTTGGGTCATACTAAGAATAGTTTGAATGTCTCATTGTTACAGGTGATACTTGTTCTGGCAATGCAACAAAGATCTCCACAATTTATGGGGTGGCTGGGACAATAAGATTAGTTGCAGGTAATTGCTTGTGATGAATGTTGGATTCATGTTCTTGTCTGTATGATTTTATTGTTATAATCTGTTCGGGTTGGAAAAGGAAGCATATGATGCTATCTGCATGATCATGATTTAATATTGTATCTGCAGCCATGTTCTGCATTTTACTAATATAATTCAATGCGCTTAGCTTCACAAATCTTGTTCATTTAATTTTTTATGAACAAAAAGCGAGTATGAAGTAGCTACCAGCTCACTTGATGAGCAGCCTGACATTCTTGAGAAGTAAGAACATATGATATTTTCTTTGCTTCCTGCTTTCGATTCTTCACGTCGTTGTGTAGGAGTATACATGCTTGTGATAACTTCGAGGAAAGAAGTAGGAAACTTCCTTGGTTTCCCTGTTTTTCAAGTAACGTCTATGAAGTTCCTCTCTTGTGACGAGGCTTTGAAGCTTTCAACTTCTCAAGAAGTAAGCTTCTTCTTTTAGCCTTCGATAATAATTATTTGACATCTCTTCTTGTGCAGTCAAAATCACATTTAAATCCTCACTATCGTTTCTTTTAAGCAGAAAAGAGATGAAGCTTATTTCCTGACTTTGTTGAAAACAGTGGAAACGACTCCGGGGTTGTACTATTCCTATCAAACAGATATAACGTTGAAGTAAATGCTTCTCTCCTCCAGCAGCTTTTTAAATATTGTCTCTTAATGTTATCATTATGGATTCATGGTTTGTGGTTGCTCCGGATCTTAGTTCTGCTTCAGACTTTGTCATTTATTTCTTATGTTGTATGATGCCTCCAATTGCTTGTATCAGCTTACAGAGAAGGTGTAAGTTCACTGAAGGATGGACGGCAAAACCACTTTGGAAGCAGGTAAGTTGGGATGTGGAATTTGATTACTATTTGGAAAGAAAAACATATATCTTGTTTAGTAATCTGTGAATTTGTTAAGGACAACGGTATCCCTCGTCCCCACGTATCTCCACAATGGTATGATATTGTCCTCTTTGAGCATAGCTCTCACAGCTTTGTTTTTGGTTTCACCTAAAAGGCCTCATACCAATGGAGATAATTGTCCTATCTTATGTCCATGGTCATTCCCTTTCCTAACCAATGTGGGACTTTATTTGCAATCACCTTACAAACCCAATAATCCTCCCCTCGAACAAAGTACCACCGAGCCTCTCCTCAAGTAGTCACTCATCCATCTACTCTCGAAAACCAAACGAGAGCTTGCTCTTATCCAAGGCTCCAGGCACACCTTGATAGAGCACACTCACGGATTACACCATGACCACACCTTCCGAGACTCACAACTTCTTTGTTTGGCACCCGACGATTCACCGACTCAGTTAGGTTTAGACCATGGCTCTGATACCACTTGTTAAGGACAACGGTACCCCTCGTAAAACACGTATCTCCACAATGGTATGATATTGTCCGCTTTGGGCATAGCCCTCATGGCTTTGCTTTTGATTTCACCCAAAAGACCTCATACCAATGGATATAATTGTCCTCTCTTATATACCCATGATCATTCTCTTCCCTAGTCAATATGGGACTTTGTTTGCAATCACCTTACAAACCCAACAGAATTTCATTTCAATATGCAATGAGCTTTGGAAGACTTAAAGCACTGAATAGTGAATGATGTTTGTTGAAAAAAAAATTAGGCATATTTTATTGATAACAATTCTTTGGAATTTCCAAGTTTCCAACTCTCTCTCTCTCTTTCACACGCACAAAAGGAGCAGCTCTGCTAGCTCACACTGTTCCATACCGAGTCAATGGAAGTTACATTTTTCTTACCTTGAACGGCTTTCCTCAATAATGTTGCTTCTATCCATCCTCTGATGATTCCTGTATTGTTTATTTATTTTTCTTAATTAGCTAGGCAACCAATGAGTTTCATATATAATCATACGCAACTTTGATTTCTATAATATCTGTCATTTCCAATTGTTTCTTCCTCCTGCTATCATCAAAATCAATGTCTTTTTGCATTTCTTTGACTTTGATGCATTTGCCCTTTTGTTTATCATCCCCTATTTAATTTAGATTGTGATGAATTTTTTATTTGATAATAGAATTGAATGCTTACTGTTTTCTCTATATTTCAGGCTGACCCTCGATTCATTTGGAATAAAAACCTTCTAGTGGACCTTATTGAGTTTAAGGTATGACTTATTCACAAGTTCTCGTGACTCATTAATTTGTTTATTATTCTTTTTATTGATGACAAAATGTTGTTCTTCTTTGCAGCTTGACGAGTTCATCATTCCATTACTGCAAGGAAATATCCTAAATTTCTAATTCATATGCACTTTAGAGGCTGTCTGGGAGACTGTTTTCAACTTTCTCTCTTGCTAGAAAACATTCGGTAGAAATATGTCTAGAGGGTTTTTGTAGAAGTTGTTTCTCTCATATCTTCTTTTAGTTCATTCTCACGTACGACCAGTTTTAACTTGATTTTTTCTTCCAAAGCTATAGATTTGTAAATGATTAACTTCATGTTTTAAATAATCTTGACCTTTAGAAACATTCTCCAAAAAATTTATGCAAATATTTCGTTAGAGGAAATTAAAGGTTCTATAGAAAGTTGAATTTTTTTCTCTTATTGGAGCCATAAACCAAACCTTAACAAAACCGTAAGCTTCCAGGCTGTACAGCTGAAGCTAAAAGAGTCGCCTGCTCAACTAACGTTAGTTTCAAGGCGCTGTACTCGTCGGCTAGGTAAATTTTAAGGAGATTGCTAATACTTAAACAGATTTATGGCTGTTTGAAAAATATTAATTATTTTGTGGATGATTATTGATTATATAGGAACGAGAATGTGGAGAAGGGGAGCCAATCTTGAAGGTGACACAGCCAATTTTATTGAAACTGAGCAACTAGTGGAGCATGGAGGTTTCAAAGCTTCACTACTGCAGGTATTTCTTCTTGCCGAATATAATTGGTCAACTTGAAACTTCTGCTTTAACGGTAGTTGAACTATCTTCAAGTAATAAACCTCCAATTGACAATACTATGATGGATGCCTTAGAATAGGTTTATTTAGATATGCCAATTAGGATTTAAAAAAATGGGTTTTCCTTTTGATAAACATGAATAATTTTTTTTTTTTTTTAATTCATAAGTTCAATATCTTTAAGCTCAGTCCAACTAGTTTATCTTTACCAATATTTTCTCTCTATTTTTCAGATTCGAGGTTCAATTCCTCTACTTTGGGAACAAATTGTTGATTTAAGCTATAAACCTCACCTTAAAATTGTGAATCATGAGGAAACGGTATATTTCAACTTTTCCGCTTCTTTCTTTAATTGAATGCATAAGAGTTTCCCTCATCAATGCCCATTACTTTTCTTACATACAGTCGAAAGTTGTGGAACGCCACTTTTTTGATCTTTCACAACGATATGGAGAGACAATAGCAGTCGACTTAACAGATAAAGTACCATTTTTCTCCCTTTCCTTTCATGCTAATAAGATACATCCACATGCATCAAGATTGCCTTTGTAAGCTTCAGGAAGTCACACTTTCCAGACGCATATATTTCCTAGTTGTTTCCTTCTAATAATTTGGAGAACCAAACGGTATTACTTAGAATTTTCTTCAAATTGTTTTTCTAATTATGTCTGGTTATAATCCATAATTTATTGTTCCAGCTGTTTAAGTTATATCATCTACATTTGCCAAAATACACACGTTTTAATCTTTCTTTTACAAGCCTCATGCTGTAACTCACATTTCTGATTTTCCAACGAACTAATATAACTTTCTTTAATAACTTGCTATTTCAGCATGGTGAAGAAGGTCAATTGAGTGCAGCGTTTGCTGCTGAAATGCAAAACCTGCCAAATGTGAGGTATAATAAATATATGGAATCTAGTAAGTCAAGTGTTGCACCTGGACGAATCCAGAGGATAGAAGTCAGGCTTCTAGTAGGCCCCTATATATACAGATCTATTTTTTTCAATAAATAAGAAACTAAATTTTTCGTTAGTGCGATGACAAGTGCAAGATGGGAACATAAAAACATTCCCCTCAAATTTAGGAGCTTACAAGAAGCCCAAGACCTATGCAGCTTAGCTCACAAAATCAAGTTCTTAGTAGTTAACTTGTTCAATATTTCTGTTTACGATCTTTGTTTCTAATTAGTTTCTGTGTATGCCCCTCGTGTATTAGATTTAATTAGCTGAAACATTCCTTCTACCTTCCCAATTATCGTCCTCTCTTACCTCTATCCTACATCACAACATCTAAATATCTTTATCACGTCACTTATAGAGCTTGAGCATTAGTTGCTTGATCCACAATTTGATCCTTGAGTTTGAAACATATTGACGAAAGTTGCGTCATGTTAGGGATTCAGTTTTCTTGGTTGGCAATTATCGAAATTATTGTTTTTGAGGGGGACGTGACCACAGTTGTACTATATTTTCTGGATATGCAGGTCTTCCCTCCATCCTTCACCACTTCTAAACATCTCCGTCCAACCACTTCCAGAGTTAAAGCTGTTTCTTGTTCCCACAATTTGTCGGATTACAGTCTTGCGTTTTAAATATATTGAAAAAGTTAGCCTAATCTTATGGATTCAGTTATTGGTTGTGGAGGTTTGAAATTTTTGTCTTTTGACGAGGTGGTGGCCACCACACATAATGATATATTTTCTAGATATGCGTGTGTTTTAGTACTCCAAAGAATGTAGTATCAATTTACACCAGATGTGGTAACCATTTGAATGGCGTAGCCATCACAACATCTGGTTTTATATGCATGTATTTATTTTTTATTATTTGAGAAAATGAAACAGCGCCCCTCGTATATCTGTTGCAGATATGTCCCCTTTGATTTTCATCATATATGTGGCAGCTCAAAGTTTGAGAACCTGCAGCTTTTATACGATCAAATCTCAGAGGATTTTGAAAACCAAGGGTAATATGGATGGAAATACCGGATACAACTCCTTAATTATTAAGAATGCAAAAACCCAGGTATGCTGGCTATCCATAATTCTGTTTTTAATCGTTACTGTTCCAGCTGAGCAGATACCTCCTCATAGATCCAGAGGGGAACATACTTCAGGAGCAAAAGGGCGTTATTAGATCTAACTGCATTGATTGTCTGGATAGAACAAATGTTACTCAGGTGTGTGAGAAGAGGATGTACTTCACTTCAACCGTTTTACAACATGTGCTAAAATATAATCGTGTTCATTATCTTACATTGTTTCACTCTCTTTAACAGTGTTTCCTGGCTCAGAAAACTCTTACTAAGCAGTTGCAGAGGATCGGACTACTTACATCTGCCGAGTGCATTACGACGTTGGATGAAGATTACACAAAGTTTAGAACATGTATGCCTTCTGTTTCATTAGATCTGTAGACTTAGAAGCCTGCATGACTTCATTAAACCTTCAAGTCTCATCTACATAAAGTCACGCATATCTACTAATCTCTGTATTATCTTCATAGCGTGGGGTGAACAAGGTGATGAGATAAGTCTCGAGTACGCTGGTACTCATGCTTTGAAAGGAGACTTAGTGAGGTGAACCTGACTTGAATTCATTATTATGAAAAAAAAAAGTAAACTGTTTAAGTACTTACAGTAAATGGAACTTTCGTTGTGCAGATATGGAAAACAGACTTTTGCCGGAGTAATCAAAGATGGGATGAGTGCTATTTCCAGATATTATCTAAATAACTTCCACGACGGAGTTCGGCAGGCAAGTTTCGGTAGATCTTATGAGTGTCTGTGGTTTGAATGAATATAACTCCATTTCTAAAGAAACGCTTCTTATCTTGTCCAGGATGCACTAGATCTTATATGTGGTCACTATAATATCATCAAGCATGGTCCTTCACCATTCCAGCTGAATGGATTTGAATCATTATCTGTAAGTATTATATCCTATTCTGTACTTTGATTTGCCCGCTACGTATCAGTGTGGGTGATGCGATTATTTTTTAAATCCATCTCTAGATATTAGTTTGTTTACTTGATCATGCAGTATCTCCCAGTAGCATCAGCTCTAGTGGTTGGAGGTTTGACTCTTACATCACTCACGCTTCAGCAAGGTATGAATATTATAGATTTAAACACTATTTCGGTCTTTGTACATTTGACATTTGTTTAGTTTGGTCTTTGTACATTTGACATTTGTTTAGTTTCGTCAATGTTCTTTTAAAACGTTCATTTTAATCTCTGTACTTTCAAGTTTTGTTCCTTTAGTCTATTACTTTCAAAACGTTTGTTCTGGTTCTTGTAGTTTTAAAGTGTGATTTATTTGGTTAATTCAAGAAATTTAGCGAGTTTTATCGGGTGAAGTGTTAAAATTATGATGAAAAGAAGTGAGATGAAAATGAAAATGAAAAGATCAAAATAGACGTTTTAAACCAATACTATATTACTGTCTATCATTTCGTGAAGCATATTCTTACGAAGATTAAAATTTTGTGTTATAGCGGGAAGAAACGCCCAGCAATTCATGTCATCTGTGCTGTGGGCTGGCGTTACTGCTGGGGTGATGGCAGTGGTTAAAGCAAATGGCAGACAGTTCTGTTCTAGGCCTCGCTTGTGCAGCCTCCGCTGAATTCAAAATCCATCCTTCAGTTCCACTATTCAGACAACAACAAACACCAAAAACTCCACGTCGGCGTCACATTATCGTAGGCTTTGTAATTTATGAACACACAAAATTACCGCTGATTTATTGTAACTCAAGAAGTCGTGAGTTTGAATCTTTTACCCCTATTTGTTGTATTAAAAAAAATAAATTTACCTATGACATGGCCTAGATTTTTAAATAGGAGTAAGATTCTTAAAAAGAGAATTGTTTTTTAGTACAATATATTGAAGAAGTGATTCGAACCCACCACCTCTTAGCTAGAGGTATATATCAATTATCGTTGAACTATACTCACCTTGACTTAAAAAAAAAATCGTTAAATTATAAAAGAGCCCTAAAAGATTAAAAAAAAAAATTGAAAAGAATAATAAAATAAATTGGGAGTAGGGTCGGTTCCGTTGGCATCTCTTCGTTGGTTTTGACCGGTGTGTGTGGTCCTTAGCAGTTAGTATAAAGCCACATACATTGATACACTTCATTCTTCCTTATTCAATGTATAGGTTGGCATCATTTTTCGTGCTAAATTTAGTGGACGAACAGTTGCCCACAAATGTAACCCTCTCTGCTCAACTGGTGGCCAACGCAAAAATAAGAAATATCATCTATTAAGACGCTTGCAATTTAATGGTCAATTTTATGGGTCAAATCGAACCTAGTTTAGCAATAATTGATATATGTCTCTAATAAAGAGGTTGTGAATTCGAACTCTCGCCCCTACACATTGCTAAAAAAACGTCATTTTTATTGTTAATTTGAGTATAGTTCAGTGATAATTGACATCTACTACTTTCTTTGAAGTCGGAGGTTAAAAGAAAAAAAATTATCATTTTTATGGTCGTTATTTACCAAATTAAATATATTTTTCTCTATCTCTCTTGTAAATTTTTCTTTTTAATACAACTTGTAGTGTAGAGATTTGAACTCACAACCTTTTGATTGGAGATTAATGCCTTAACTAGTTGAACTAAGCTCGAGTTGACTCTCTCGTAAATTTGACCGTTGTAGGAATAGTTATAATATTGATTTTTTCTTTTTAGTTTAACAAATGTGAAATGGTGATAAAATAATATATGCATAATCTATTAAATTATATTCAAATTAATTTCTCAAGCTAAAGACTTGTTAGATATAAACTAGCTAAGTATTTATCTCGTGATCCTCATCTTAGTTGTCTCAAAAAATATAAATACCTATAGTATTCTGGAAAGCCAGATATTTGAACTTACCACCTTTAAAAAAAATTACTTATATTTAACCAGGGGTAAGAGTATATATAGAACGAAAAACTGAAGAATACAACCCAAATTGGCAAGTAACCAGGTTGATATTTTCATAACCAAAATTTTACCTTGGTTCGCAAGTTGCGAATTGACCTTGTCAGATATTAAAAAAAAAAATTATATATATATATATAGGTTTTATTTGTTTTCACACGTGTCAACAGCCCAAGCCCAACAAGAACATGTTTCATGGGCCCACAAGTAGTGTTTCTGTTTCATGAGTTTTGCTTCGAGTGTTCCAACTTTCTCACAACTCATCTCATCCTCTCACCGCAACCGCACAAGGTAGGGTTTCATAATTCTTTTTCTTCCTTTCAATTTTCACTTCTCTCTTCTCTTTTACTAATCTCATTGTTGGCGTTTGTTATTGTGTTCATCTTTGATCTCGATTATTCACTTTAATTTGCTATTTGTGTGTTCCTTTCGAAAAATATTTGGCTTTTTAGGAGGAATTTTGTCCACTCCACTATTTAATATTTGACAACTCATATTTTTTAAAACATTTTTTGTTTTTTTGTATTTCTCTCTCCTAGTTGTCAAATATTTAATGGTAGTGTGGACAAGATTCATCTAAGTAATGAGCCAAATATTTTTCGTTCCTTAATTGTAATATTTTTGCATGTACGATGAGAAAAGTTCATCTTGATCTAGATGTCTTACTCAATTACTTTCCAGAAAAATAAAATAAGAGAAATAAAGCACTAAAATAATCCATAATTATTCCGATTCATGCTCGAATACAATCGAATGTTTTATCTAATTAAGCACAAAACAAAATTCATAACTGATTTGAAATATCTTTTTCAAGTGAACTCAAAATATAATTCAATGCTTAAGCCAGCCACACCAGGTAGCTCTCATCGCTTCGACAATCCAGAGTGCTCCTGTTCTACAAGACCTCAAAAATATTATATTTGGTTCCATCCTATGAACAATTCTAAAGTATGAAATTTCATAATTTATTCTTTACATTCTTTTAAGTAAAAGTTAAGAGGATAGAAATTCCATTTAATTTTAGCAAAGAATAATTAAGTCAAGTTGGGTGAAAAAAATCTCAGAGTTAGGTGTAATAAGGATAATATTTAACTTATTTAATGAGAGTAAGAACAAGATTAGATCTAATATTATCTCTGGTTGAATTATATTTTTAAAATACTATTGTTACGAGTAGAATTAGATCCTATTTTTAGTTTGTAAAGGTTGTGTTTATCTGCTCCTTTCACGTGGCCATCAGTAGTTCTTCCAATTGTCGTTGAAGTTTGGTGTAAGCTTCTCAGCCAAGTATTCTCCCGGATCCTCAACCTCAACGTACCCGACGGCTCCACCGCTTGTTCATCTACAGAATTTTAATTAGTTGTCTTTAAGATTAATATATTTTATTATTAGAATAAAAACTAATGGTGCTTGTTTATTTTCCTTTTTCGTTTTTCCCCTTCTTGATAATTTTTAATTTTCGCCGATTTCGATGGTTAAAAATATGATTTGTTTGGGGAAGGAAATACCCTGTACACGTGGAAGACCCTCATTGGTGCTCCAAGATGGCTCATGAGTCATCCCAGCTCGGATAGCCGAGATGGCTGCCACCAACGCCGACGAAAGCTAAGTATGAGGGCCGAGGTGAACCTGGCCCAGGTCCGACCTACCGGGGAGCTCGGTAGGGGCCGATGTGAGCAACTGTCTGCGGCGTGATTATCGGGCGTAACCGTCGGTCCCGAGATCACCGGGTGTAACCGACGGTCCCGAGATTACCGAATGTAACCGTCGCGAGATTAGCGGGACCACCACCCATAAATAGAGGACCACACTCCCCCGATCAGGTACGATGATCTCTGGCTTCGAACTAAACTTGGAATCCGACCTATACTGACTTGATCGTCGGAGTGCTCACCTTTTTGTGCAGGTCCGCCCGAGTGTTCAGGTCGGTCCGAAGGTCGAGTTCGAGCTACAATCAGGAACACACTGCTGTGCAAATCCTTGCATAAACATGATTGAATAACTACGACTGACTCAGAAACTGGTATTTGACACCAAAAGTTGTCGATATCTTTTGGTTTTACCTCAAAATTTTCGAACGCGAAAGATTGTAATGTTGATGAGGTTGTACCGACGAGACTCGCAAGTTTTCGGCCAGTGGTACCGTCGCAGCCGATTGGACCTCCACTCGTGGGAGCTGCAACGACACCGTTTTGCCAAATCCCCGGGCAGTGGACAAAATATAAACACTTTCTTTTGAAAATATGATATATATATATATATATATATAAACACTTCGCCACGTGGCGTAAAGATTGACCTGTTGAATTTCTCTCTCCTAAATTCCACTTGTTTACGTTTGTCCGTTTTCTTCGTTGCTCTAGACTTGCCCTCACCTTAGTATGATTAATTAAAGCAATTAATTATCGATCAACGTTCATCTTCTTGTCTATCGTCACCAATCATGGTATTACCGAAGGTAGTGAGTACCTAACTTTCTTGTATTTATACTTGAGTACTCTTTATTTTTTACAAAAACAAAAGTGGTATATTTTTTAATCATATTTGTCAAAAATTTAACGAAGATCAAAAAGAAATCTCAAAATGAATGGTAACTGTTAAATATTATTCTTAAAGTGCATCATTTAGGGGTAGAGAGAACATTTACTCAAACTCTAACTACTTAAATAGTTAAAAGTGTAAAATCTATCAGACTACTTAAATGGTTAAAAGTGTAAATCTATCTGTTTCTAATAATCAGAAAAGATTTGAAATCTGTCAACGTCAGAATCTTTAAATACGAGTTTAAAACTACGTAAGTATGCCAACTGTAATCTTTACTTTGACGTATAGGTGATCCATTTAATAGATTAATGGTACAACAATATTGAATAACAGTATAGAATAATCAGCCACGTTGTTTCAAAAAGAATAAATTAGATTAGAGCAAAGCAAAACCCACCTGAAAAACTTCCTCGGTTCCACCGTAGGTTGCTCTTTTTAATCATAAAAATTTCTACGTACACAACTCGTTTTGGTATAAGAAACTAAAAACGAAAACCCAAAGGGGAAAGTTTCCTCCACAACTTGAATTTTGCATCCACACATATCGTCCTATATATTCAAAATTCTGTGTCACTCTCTTTCTTTCTCATTCTCTCTCTCTCTCTCTCTATCTCTAGGCCATCAACCGCCACCTCTTTGTCTCGCTGTCTCTCTCTCTAAATGTCAGGAGACCAA